>JAJPUD010010386.1:0-62845 GCA_023553655.1 Myrmecobius fasciatus
CATCAATAAATATTTGTTGATTATTTGAGATAATGACCATACCTATATTTTTTTTAATCTGGAACCTTTAAGAAATTCTATTTCAATTCTTTAACATTTAATATCTTTGAGAAATCTAAAACAATTTGCTAAAATAAAAGGGTCAAGAAAAAATAAAAACATAACAGAGGGGAAAAATGTATTGACTGACCAATTTTGAATTGGGAATATTATTTCTTATACCCACCTCTCTCAGAGTGACTGTAAGGCTCAAATGCAGTCGTAATTTGTAAACCCTAAAGTGTCTGAACCCTAAAACATAAAGATCAGTGGTTAATTAGAACAGTTTGCTCTAAATTTCTGGAAGAACTTATGGGTAACATTAATACAGCTATTGTCTTCCCAATGTAGCCCTCCATAGATTCATATAAATGAAAACTTTAAAAAAAAAAAGAGGGGGACAAAGAAATTAGTATGCATTGATTAAGCACCTATGAATAAATAGTATTGTGCAGACTGTGAGAATGAGGACTAGTAGGAAAGAAAATGAAGTAGAAAGAACTTCCAATCCTGAGGATTCCATGAAATATAGTGATTGTATTCTTTTCTTCTTCTCTGAAGTTTTCTAAGACTTCAAAAATTGTACAGAACAAACCAGGATAGGTATGAAGGTCTTAAACGGCAGGCAAGCCACAAAGTAATGAATTCTTTTGATCAAGGCAGCCCATAAATCAAACAAAAAAGAAATGCAGTATGGCCTCCCCCATCTTATACCATACCATTTTATACTGGTGACAGCAAAGTGACAGAAAAAGGGAAAGACTACTAAGAATCAAAGTTTTAAGCCTATCTATATCCCCCAATGAATAACTATTTATCAAACATACTTTTGCAAGAACAGAACTATCAGTTTTGATCTTTTGATACACAGGAAATCAGAAGAAAAATAAAGATGCATCTAAATAAAATCATTATATACTTGAAAACTCCAGGCAATGATAGGAAAGATAAGGCAAAATGCTGAAAAACAAAAATCAGGAACAACAAACTTCAAAGCCTTGTAGAATAAAATGAACTTGTCTATATATCATAATTCCAGGGGGGAAAAAACTGAACCATGATGTACTAGGCAAAAACCAAATAGTATCATATCTAGTTAGTCCACCAACTTGTTAAGAGAAATAACTGAAATAAATAAATAATGCTAGAACAATTTTTAAAAAGGGAAAAAGATTAAATACAACAAAAATAATTATATCCAAATCTATTCAACTTCATTATTAACTCTAATATCAAAAATTGAAATGATAACAGGAACACAATTTTTTTTTTTTTGCTTTTTGCTGAGGCAATTGGGGTTAAGTGACTTGCCCAGGGTCACACAGCAGGAACACAATTTTTATACCAACTATTATAATTTTACACAAAAAGCCTGTCCAATGTAAATCAATTGGGGCAGCTAGGTGGCGCAGTGGATAGAGCACCAGCCCTGAAGTCAGGAGGACCTGAGTTCAAATCTAGTCCCAGGCACTTAACGTTCCCTAGCTGTGTGACCCTGGGCAAGTCACTTACCCTCAATTGCCTCAGCAAAAAACCAATGTTAATCAATTGCCATAACAAGAATGCCAAAAGAGCCTAAAAATATCTTCATTAAACACGATTTATAAGGAAAAAAATCAATTTAGACTATAAAAGCATTTGTAAAAACCTATGGAATATGATAGAAGGAAGAGAAGCAGTATGAACTCATAAAACAGAAATACAGAAAACTGAAGAGATGACAAAAAAAAACTGCAAAGATTTTTATAACCAATTTTTATTAACATCAAGAATAATGAATTCTAAAGTTCATTTCGAATGTAATACCACAAGACACAAGATGAGCTTTTGTAGAACTGGCACTAAAAAAAATCCTGTCTAGATTTTCCCACCATGCTTCAGCTTCATACATTTATCCCCCTTCTCCAAATTAAATTCCTCCTCAAAACATCGACTGAGGAAATGCCCAGCTTCCTTTATTCTCTGGGCTTTGCAATCAGGCTCCTAAACGTATGCCTTCTCTACCCCATGACCACCTCACAGCTTTTCAACTTCCTTTAGTAAGTTGACTTTCCCCATTGGAATGCAAACTCCTTGAGTACAGAAAAGATCTTTCTTTTTGTCCACATTTGTATTCCCAGTGCTTAGTACAATGCCTAGCACATGGAAGCATTTAATAAATGCTTGTGGCCTTGACTTAAAGAGAGACAAGCAATTAGTTTAGACCATGTGTACATAGAGAAGATCTACTTGTGACAATTTTGAGAGTGCTAGTTATCAATTCACAAGGAATTTGAAGGAGAAAAAGATAAAGGCATGGGGGAAATTTCTGATCTTATTAATACTGGAAAAAAAATATATGAAACCTTTATATCTACATTCATATATACGTGTGCACACATATATATACACACATATATATACACACATATACACACATATAAACACACATACATACCTATCTATCTGTACACACATAAGAGCACCTCCTAGAAGAAATTAACAGCACATTACATTGGAAACAGGAAAGTTTTCCCAAGTGACATTCCTTAGCATGCCCCATATTTGTCATCACATCATTGATAAATATAATGAATACAAGATTTATTCTGCATTTATGGTGTCGAGATTTTTTTTTTTAACTGGTTTTGGCAAAGCCTACCAAACCCTGCCTTCAAGCTCTTACTGAAAGGTATCTCCCACACATCGCTCAAAATCTTGTAGATATTTTTAAACATAAATAGTAATAATCTTATTCACTCACCCTCTGATCTCTGTATCAAACAAATTATAAAACAGCATGACAGAGGATATTCCTCATTGTCATACAGAGCAGCTAAATCGGTATAATCCATGTAAAAGATGAGCTTTTTATTCTGGTAAGGCCCTCCAAATGCTCCTTTTTTTGTGGAGATCATTGTGATGGTTGTTATCAAGTCCTATATCCCCCAATGAATAACTATTTATTAAACATACTTTTGCAAGAACAGAACTATCAGTTTTGATCTTTTGATACACAGGAAATCAGAAGAAAAATAAAGTTGCATCTAAATAAAACTGAACACTACAGGAGGCAGTTAGATAGTACAGCAAATGCAGCATTTGGCCTGGACTTGGAAAGATCCAAGTTCAAATCTGATAGCAGGAACTAGCTGTGTGGGCAAGTCAATCAAATCTTCATTTGCCTCAGTTTCCTCATTAGTAGAATGGGGATAATAGTACTATCTACTTCCCAGGGTCTCTGTGAAGATCAAATGAGGAAATAATTGTAAAGTCATTGGCATAGTGCCATGCAGATATTAGCTATTAACATTATTACTACATAGATCTTAGCTATTAGTATATAAGCCTCTCATCAGAAATCCACAGCTAATCAAAAAGAGTGACCTCAGAATTTCATTTTCTGATTTAAGTTGTGATTTATCAGGATGAGATACTCCGAAATGAATAACTTCCTCTAATAAAGAAGATCTGCATCTTTTTTGTAACTTGTGGTTTTAAAGAGTCGCCAGAGGCATCATAAGATTAAATGACTTGATCAGTTTCACAAAGCCAACACATGTCAAATAAGGGATTTGTACTCAGATCTTCCTGATTCCAAAACTAGTTCTCTAACTACGATACAAGATACACATAGGAAAAGCCAAGTGAATTAACAATGTCTATTGTCCAGATTATGACAAGCTTTTGGTCTTATCCACCCATCAATCAATGTTCAATAAGCATTTATTTAGCAACTGCTATGTGCCAGGCACTTGCTTATCAGTATATTTCATAAAACGAACAAGTTAGAAAGCAGAGTTCATTAGCAAGAAGAAAGTGGATTGGATTTTTCTTCAGAAAACTATTACGTTCTGGCTCTCTGCAACAAAGAATTGTCTCAAACCAGTTCCAATTGTTCACTGAAGAAGACCATATACACCCAGAGAGAGGGAAATGAAACATGGACCACAACGTAACATTTTCATGATCTCTATTGACATTTGCTTGCATTGTGTTGCCTTTCTCTGATTCTTTTTTTTTCTTGTAGATAGGATTTTTCTTGCATAACTTCTCAAGCATTTCAACATTATTAACATGTAGTGGACTTCCTGCCATCTAGGGGAGGGGAGGGGACTGGGGGTAAAATTTGTAATGGAAAGCTTTGGAAAGATCAATGCTGGGGAACTACCCATACATATGTTATACAAATAAAAAGCTTTAATAAAAAAAACTATTATGTTCACTTTCAAAATTAGTATTCTACAAGGGCTGGGTAATAAGTGTAAAAATTATCTCTCAAAATGAAATTAAAAGGCTCAGCAGACTGAAAATATACCCAAATACTAAACACAAAAACTAGAGTGAAAGATATCAAGGAAGACATGTATAATGAAAACAAAATATATGGTAGCCACATGTACACAGGGTAACCAACATACATATCCCATTGATATTGGGAGGAACTGAGGATACTCCACTACCCCCACCAACAAGCTGAAGATGGCAAATCTTATGTATGTACATCACTATCTGTTTTATTTTTTTTAGGGGAATGACAAAATGTTAGGCTAACCTTGTAATTTCTCATTATGCCTTTTACCTGGTATTTTCACAGTCAAATTATATTTAAATAAACATAAAGAATTTGAATCAACCAGTACTTAGCACTGGCTACAATACACAATAAAGTTTAAGAGAATTGAAACGTTCCTTCATCTGTTCTTTATTCCAAGCAATATTTGATGCTGCTGTTCCCCAATCATGGTCTTCCATCCCTGTCTCTCCACTGATACTCTCCATGCTTTTGCACTAAAACTTATACTCCCTCCCTTCCTTACACCACTTTAAAATCCTTAGTTTCTTTCAAAATCAATTTGTGCCAGTTATTTCTTCAATATCCCTCTTCAAAATGGCTTACTTTTATTTATCTAAATACATATTACAAATGATAATATTTCCCTCTCTGTTCTCCTGCCTACCTTCCACCTTAGAATGAAAGTTCATTGAGAACAGAAATTGTTTCCCATTTTGTTTTTGTATTTCCAATACTTCATACAGGACCTCATCAGCAACAAATTAAAATGAGTCTTTTTATTTTAGAAAAAAAGGAAAGAAATAAATTGGAAATTGTTTTGGTAAATTGATTTTAACTGTTAACAGTTATAAATGTATAGGACAGGACTAATCTAGAATGTTCACTCTAAAAACATTTGTTTTGTGGGAAAAGGGAGCTCTTTAAATAACAGTTTAATTCTAAGTACCATAAGGAAAATTTAATTCCAAAAACAATTAGTATATTACAAACACTTTTCAAATCAAGAGAAAAAGAAGAGACCACCTGGGAAGGTTTAGACTTATTATTCTTCAGTACTAATGATTGGTGGTTTTACTCTTTTTTACTTAATGAAAAACAAGTAAGTACTGACTAAATTGTCAATCAAATTTGTGTTCCAACTTTCTTTCCAGTCATCTTTAAAGTCCATGCTACAAATTTTCCCATAGAACTGCTGAGGGATCTTTGACTCTTAACAGACCTGGTTGGCATCAATGGTTCAAAAGCATTATGAAAATCTCCAAACAAACTCAATTTTTAAAAGTACAGAACTGGCATTCACTTCCCCAAATCTGTTTGATCTCTGTAGTTACAAAACCATATGGCACACAGAGAAAAACAAATTATCTTTGCTCATAAAATAAAAACCTTCTGTAAGACTAGGGGACCATCAGCCAGGATGTCCTGGTTGCTGTGTATTACCATAATTAACTCTCCCTGATCCTTTTTAACAATGGAAACATAGTACGGGAGGGGGAAGGGAGGGAAAGAAGAGATGGAAAGAACAGGAAGAATGGCAGACTTTAGGCATGTAAATTTAAATATTCTTAACCTATAAATAATTCAGTACACAATATTTTCTTGCTTTATTTAAGTAAATTTAATGTGGAAGAAAAACACAAAGGCATGCATGTCAATATTTACAATATAACTACCCAAGAGGGTTATTCTTGTGAAAAGGGCAATGTCACCACACTCAATGGTTCTAAAGCTTCCGAGATCAAACATTAGCCAGTTTCATAATCAGTGTAATTTTCCAGTCATCAGCTACATAGAAGCAACAGCCAAATGTGACAGGGTGAAAAGGAAATCCAGTAATCTAAAACTCAGTTATTTAAAACTAAGATCCAACTGCCTTCCCTGTTCTTTTCCCCTCAAAAAAATTCTTAAAAATATTTCCCATTTTGCAAAGGCAATGTTTTCAATTTCTACCTTATTGACTGAAATAATCTGAATTAAATAAAAGCAATGATCTAAGCTAGCACAAAAGTTTAGGAAACTACATTCTACAACTAAGAAGGAAAGTAGTTCATACAGAGGTCCAAAAAAGTGAAAGCAAGGGGGAAAAAATGAAGAGTAGAAAAAAGGAAAGATTTTTTTTTCCCCCAACAAAGAGTACTTAAGTCTAGGGTGTTAAGTCTGTATATTCATACCTAATGGTATATATTAGGTTATTCAGAGTAGAGAGGAACAATTTGTAATTTTTTCTTAATTTCCTAAGGGAAGATAGTATTCTCAGGAATAATGGTCTCAGTCTTTCTGTCTTTCCACTCAGTTGGACTGGAATAATGAAAATATTTTTCCTAACACATTACATGGAATCGGTTAATATAATAGTCTTTCTCCTGAGTCCTTGCTTCTAGTCACAACAAATTCTAGCTTCAGGGTTTTCATTCAAAGAAAGAGTGGTAATACCAGTATATTTGGGTGTTATTTTATTATTAACACCACTCCTCCCTCCTCCCCCCCCCCCAGTCTTCATCACATCCCAGCACAACTGGTAAGCTTCAGAGCCAGAGAACCTGGGGGCCAAGAAGAGAAACCTGTCAAAACTGTCAAGTGGGGTCTGGGTAAGTTTCCAAAAAGCAAACTAGCCAGGGTTCAAGCTGGAAACTTTATCCCTTAGCCATGATCGCCTCCAAATTTAAATAGTTTTAAAACATATAGATTACAAATGCAATCCTGGGAAAATCAGTAACATGTCACCAAGAAACAGTATTAATGGGTTTACAAGGAATCTGATCTGGTTATTTCTCAACATCCTAGTATTTTTTTTTAAACCTGATTACAGTATAAAGGTGAATTACAATGAAGAATACCTTTTATTCATTCACTTATCAAATCTCATTGTCCCCAAGCCAGACATTACTTGAGGGTGAGTGTCAAAGACTTAAAAGATAATAGATTTCCAGCTGCAGATCTTCAGACCATCTTAAAAAAAAAAAAAAAAAAAAAAATTAAGGTTAACAGCTTAAAAGCTTTCACTTAAAATAAGTGAAATCCAGTACATTTTCTAGATCTCCTTTTTCCTGGGGAGGGTGAAAAAGAGAGAAACAAAAGGGAGAAGAACAAAATATAAGGAGTAAAGCCAAAAGTCTACCTGCATGGCACTGGTCTGTTTACTATAGTCTATTTTTCTGAAATCTTTCATTCTAAGAAGTTTTGCTTAGATTAAAAAAACTTACAGGTTTTCTCCTTTTTTACATTTTCCAGAGGTAAAGGAAGGAAAAGAAAATCATAGATTTAGAGATCATTTTATTCCAATCATTTTGTTTTATATGAAAAAAATAAAAGCTTGAAAAAGTTAAAGGTTGAGTGAGCATAAAGAGTAGTGCCAGAGCTAGAAATGTGAACCCAGATATTCTAATTCCAAACCCCATATTCTCTCCACAAGCCCTCATCAATGCTGACTAAAACTAGAGATTTTTGTCCTCAAAAACCTACTAATACAAGGCCAATGTGGGAATCTATTTGGCTTGGCAATTAATATTTCTTAAAAGGGATGGAGAAGAAGAAATGAAGAATTTTTAATAATTGCAAAAAATAATAATTTTTAAAAATTCCTGCTGAATAATTTTTTAAATTGCTCTAAAATAATGAAAGACATAGTTGGATGTCAAGAAATAAAGGTCCTTCAAAAGTTATCTAGTTCAATCCCCTCATTTTTTAGTTGAAGAGGCAGGCACAGTGAGCTTGTGAGTTGCCTGTCCCAAGTAACAAAGATTAAAAAAAAAAAAGCTAGAATTTGAATATAGGTCCTTTTGACTCCAGTTTTCTTTCCACTCCATCAAAGGTTACCTACTTTATAAGGTAAAGGTGTCTATGGATAAACTGCAATAATAGGAAAGTAATGAGTATCTCTTAAATCAATAGCAGAACCAGCTGAAAAGAAATAAGTAGCTTCCAAGTTAAGGTTTATAATAATCACAGAACTTCAGAGTCAGAAGAGGCTTCAGAAGCCCTCAAATCCTTTCTGGAACTGGAACTTCCTCTACATTATCACTGACAATTAGAAGGAAAAAACATAAGCTGTTTTAAAAGGGACACAGGCAATTCAATTCCTGTACTTAAGGAAAAAAATATTTTACATAAATCACTGTCTTTCTTATAATTCAGAGGGATAGTCCACTAGATATAAGTCTGAGCCTGGAGTAAAGAAAACCCAAGTTCAAATCAAATCAGATACTCATTAATGAGCCTGGGGTGAAAAAAAAAAAAAAATCTTTTCCTTCAGGTTCCTCACCCACAATGGGGATAATAAAAGCAGCTACCAGGATTATTATAAGGATCAAATGATATAATAATATTTATAGAGATTAGCACAGTACTTGGTAGGTAGAAACTTCCTTTCACTCTTCTTATGGGACTCATTCAAGGTCACAAAGCTAGTTATGTATGAAAACTGGGCCTTAAAACCAGATTTTCCAAATTTCAAGTCAATGTTGAAAACCACTAAACCAAGCTACTCTAATAAAATACTACTGATGATGATTAACTATGATAGACTAAGCTCTTCTCAGCAATGTAGTGATCCAAAATAATTCCAATAGACTTGGAAGAGAAAATATCATTTGCATCCAGAGAGAGAGAATTGGAGACTTAATGTGGATCGAAACATAGTATTTTCATCTTTTTTGTTTGTTTTTTCTTTCTTTCTCATGGTTTTTTTTTTCCCCTTTTTGTCTGATATTTCTTCCACAACATGACAAATATGGAAATATGCTTCAAAGTATTGGATATGTACAACCTATATCAGATTGTTTGCTGTACAGGGGAGAAAAAAATTTGGAACACAAAAATGAATGTTGAAAACTATCTTTACATGTATTTGAAAAAATAAAATACTGGGGAGCGGAGCCAAGATGGCGAACTGCACTCATCATTCTCTGTGAGCTCCTGAGACCTTCCCTCAGACCCAGACAAATTGAGCCTCCAAACTGGTTCAGAAGTGAGGGCTCCATCAAACACTTGGACTACAACACATTTCTATCAAAAATCTACTTTGAAAGAACTCCGGAGAAGGTCAGTTTCAGACACGTAGGCGATCGGCAGCCCGCCGCGACCAGACCAGGAACTATATGAACTAAACTACAAAATACTTTACACACAAATAAAATCAGACCTAGTCAATTGGAAAAACATAAAATGCTCATGGATAGGCCAAGCGAATATAATAAAAATGACAATACTACCCAAACTAATCTACTTATTTAGTGCCATACCAATCAAACTCCCAGGAAAAAATCTAGAAAAAATAGTAGCAAAATTCATTTGGAAGAACAAAAGATCAAGAGTTTCAAGAGAATTAATGAAAGGAAAAAAAAAAAGGCTGATGATGGTGGACTTGTTGTACCAGATCTAAAACCATATTATAAAGCAGCGGTCATCAAAACCATTTGGTACTGGCTGAGAAATAGAGCAGTCTATCAGTGGCATAGGATAGAATCACAAGACAAACTAGATAATAACTATAGCAATATAGTCTTTGATAAACCCAAAGACCCCAGCTTTTGGGATAAGTACTCACTATTTGACAAAAACTGCTGGGAAAATTGGAAACTAGTGTGGAAGAAATTAGGGCTTGACCCACATCTAACACCACATACCAAGATAAGATCTAAATGGGTTCATGATCTGGATATAAAGAGTGATATAAGCAAATTAGAGGAACATAGTATAGTTTACCTCTCAGATCTATGGAGATGGAATAAATTTATGTCCAAAGAAGAACTGGAACTCTTAATTGAAAACCAGATAGATAACTTTGACTATATTAAGTTAAAAAGTGTATATTAAGTTAAAAAGTTTTTGTACAAACAAAACCAATGCAGTCAAGATTAGGAGGGAAGCAATAAATTGGGAAATCATCTTTACATTTAAGGGTTCTGATAAAGGTCTCATCTCTAAAATACATAGAGAATTGTCTCATATTTATAAGAATTCAAGCCATTCTCCAATCAATAAATAGTCAAAGGATATGAATAGACAATTTTCAGATGAAGAAATTAAAACTATTTCTAGTCATATGAAAAGGTGCTCCAAATCACTATTGATCAGAGAAATGCAAATTAATACAACCCTGAGGTACCACTACACACCTGTCAGATTGGCTAAAATGAGGAGGGGATGTGGGAAAACTGGGACACTGATACATTGTTGGTGGAACTGTGAATGGATCCAGCCATTCTGGAGAGCAATTTGGAACTATGCTCAAAAAGTGATCAAACTGTGCACATACCCTTTGATCCAAAAGCATTTCTATTGGGCTTATATCCCAAAGAGATCTTAAAGGAAGGAAAGGGCCCCACATGTGTAAGAATGTTTGTGGCAGCCCTTTTTGTAGTGGCTAAAAACTGGAAACTGAATGGATGCCCAACAACTGGAGAATGGCTGAATAAATTGTGGTATATGAATGTTATGGAATATTATTGTTCTGTGAGAAACAACAAGCAGGATGATTTCAGAGAGGCCTGGAGAGACTTGCATGAACTGATGCTGAGTGAAATGAGCAGAACCAGGAGATCATTATATACGGCAACAACAATACTATATGACGATCAATTCTGATGGACATGGCTCTCTTCAACAATGAAATGTATCAAACCACTTCCAATTATTCACTGAAGAAAGCCATATACACCCAGAGAGAGGGATGTGAAATGTGGACCACAATATTTTCATGCTCTCGATTGATGTTTGCTTACATAGTGTTTCCTTTCTCTGATTTTTCTTTCTTGTAGATACAATTTTTCTTGCACAACAATGATAAGTGTGGAAATATGTATACATGTATTCGATTTGTCAAGTATTTTATCATAATTAATATGTAGTGGATATCCTGCCATCTAGGGGAGGGGTAGGGAGGAGGAGGGAAAAATTTGTAACAGAAAGCTTTGTAAGGGTTAATGATGAAGAATTACTCATGCATATGTTTTGCAAATAAAAAAAAAGAAAGAAAAAAGAAAATACTACTGAGGAAAAAATAAAATAAAATTAAATTAAATAATATTAAGAATCCATACATACATACCCTTCCGTAAACAGTTTTATAAGTAAACTTGTAGTCACACAATATCCTACCTATTAGGCTTTAAAGTTTTATAGGGGCAGAAATCAAATAAATTTCCATCTCTCTCCCCAGGGGCCTGCACTTAATATGTATTTCATAAATGCTGGCTGCAAAACACTATACCCAATCAGTCTTGGAATATTTGTAAACAAAACGTATTATCCCTCCTGTATCTCTTGATAAGTCAGAGAGAAGTATGTTCTAAGTTTCACCTAGTAGAAAAGTAGAGCAGACAAGAAGGAGGTAGTAGGTCCCTTTTGTCCCCATTGTCTGTTGTGGAAGAAAAAAGGATAATATAACAAAGAATGATCATTGCTGTTCTTTTAAGTAAATTTAATGGCATGTTAAGAAAAAACTTACCCATAGCTAAGCTATCCAACAAACAAAGTTTCTAAATAGATTTAAGAGCACCATGCACAGTTGCAATTCTGGCATCCCCAGCATGATTTACACATAATAGAGATTACAATTTGAGAAATGATGATTTTCTGAGGGCTAGAGGGCAATAAAGTTTCTAAATATTTCAATTCTGCTATGAGTTACAAGCATCAAAGAACTACAGATAATTCTCTGTTGATACTAGTTTCCAAAGTGGACAGAACCTCCTTAATGACAATAAAATGTAACTTTGTTTATAGAGGCCCTGACCATGGCCAAATCTAAAGCAATGCAAGTTTTCCCTTTTCCATTGAAAACCCCAACCATGTAATGCAAGTATGCATCAAAGGGGGAAAAAAAATCCACAAGTAGCTTTCTTGCTTATTGGTTTTGTTTTTCTTTTTTAAGTTTTTACTGATGTCTTCAGTTTCTTACATCATCATTTTGTTTGTTTGTTCAGTCACTTCAGTTGTGTCCAATTCTTTGTGACAACATTTGAGATTTTCTTGGCAGAAATTCAGGGGTGGTTTGCCATTTCCTTCTCTAGCTCATTTTACAGATGAGGAAATGGAGGCAAATCAGGTTAAGTGACTTGCCCAGAATCGCACAGTTAATAAGCATCTGAGGTCAATTTGAACTCTGAAGATGAGTATTCCCAATTGTAGGCCTGGTACTCTGTCCACTGAGTCCTATATCAGCATCAGAATTATTATCCCAGAGAGCTAAGTGAATAGCTTTCAACAAGGCTTATGTTTTCAAAACAAACTTACAAAACAAGTCGTTAGTATATGTCTGCATCCTGATTTATTTATCTGAAATCGGTAAACTTAACCTTTTAAAAAGTTCTATTCAAAATCTGTAAGCCAGAGAGTACTATAAATAGTAAGAAAATCCGTATTTTCCCACAAAATTCTAGAAATACTAAGTGCTTGAAAAGATACTCCTAATAAATACTAAGTTTTACTCTGGTGACATCATTTTTTCCTCTCTTGGGAATAGGAAGCTTGAAGGTGAAAACAAAGCTTAGTCTCACCAGATACTTAACTTATGGCCTAGCAGTTCAAAGGTTCAATTGTCTAAGGATTTGGCCCAGATTATATTAGAACCTGTTCTACTTAGGGTCAGTTAAATTTTCCCAAAGACGGTGGAAGGTGAGACAAACTCCAGAGATCTAGATTATGCCTTGTATCAGTTTCATTATCACAACTTCACAGAATAATACTTTTAAGACTAGGTAAAGAACTTACTTAAAATATATACTTAACTTCAGTCAATGGCAGAGATGGAACTAGGACCTAATTTTTAGTTCAGTGTTCTTTCTCAAAAATTTCCAGGATGCCATCACTGGCCTAATAATTTAAGAGCCCTTACAGAACTATTTCCATAAAAACAACCAAGAAAAATAGGCAGGCAGGTCCCAATTTACAAACACAATCTGTTTGTGTAAATTTTGTTTGAAACTAAGAAATGCATTTTTTCCATATTAAAAAAAAATGCTTTAAAAGTTGATTAGAATTTCCAAGTCTACTCAATCTCTAATATAATTGGAATACAAATGTAACTATATACCCTTACTGCAGCAAGGAGTTTGGGGACCCTTTATACATATATATATATATATATAGAGAGAGAGAGAGAGAGTGTGTCATCTGAAAAGGAAAACAGGAATTCTAAATGAAAGTCAAAGGAGACCCCAGTTATTCCAAAAGGGGTGAGATGATATTTCTAATATCACACACCAAGACATGAATTTAGGCTAGCATTGGCCAAAACAAAAAAGGTAGAAAATGATTAATTCTTGAAAACTAAAACTATCTTCCCTTATCAGTTGTAAAACAGAAATAAATAACACCAAACAAGTAAGATGCTAAGTATATTATATTTTGTGCATATGTATATATATATATATATAAATAATGTTATATATCTACTATATATACATAGTATACTATATATAATTATAATAGTATTGCTAATTAGCTGAGTAGTTAATTGTTACAGTTCTGGATTTAGGAATGGGAACAAGTCCCTAGATTCCTTATTTTAAAAGAAAAAAAAAAAGAGAGAGAGAAAGAGATATTCTTGTTATTTGAAATTAACTCACTAAGAGAGATCAAAAGCAAAAACATGTATGTAACTTACACAAGGAAAAAAAATCATGTAAATATACCCTGAAAAATGTATCGCAGCTTAATGTGATTGAAATTATGAAATTATAATTGGCTCACTTCATCTTTACCAGTTTGCTGTTGTATGTTGTCAGAATTCCAGAAAACAGACCTTCAAGAAATCGTTTGGCACAAGAAAACCTCCACGACTCACAGTCAATAAAACAGCAGCTCTAACCACATTATTATTATATGAATTTATAGCATGTGCCCAGTGCCTAAGCCTCTGGGTGTCTATCCAATAGTAACATTCAAATTCAAAATGAACAAACTGGCTTATACTCTCCAATGAGGTTAAAACTCTTTCTCCAACAAGCTCATGTTTGGTTGCATCGATGATTGCTTGGCTTCATGCCCTATAAAACAACAAGCTCTGGCTTTGTTGAGCCAGGAATGCAAATGAGTTACTCAAAAACAGGCCTTACTAGGAATTATCAAAAGATACACCAGAGGCAGTAGCTCTCAATCCTATTTTAGGGATACCAAAAAAAGTTAGGAATCTATGTCCATTAGGGACTTCTTCAATAAGCTTATATTAAGCTAAATTGAATACCCTGAACAACAAAAAACAAAAAATGGGTGAAAACCAGAATGATCATTATTTTAAAAGCATATGGCCACAATACACATAATGGATATGTGAATTACAACCACCACAAATAAAAACTGAATGTTGCAAAATAAAAAAGAATTTACAAGCAGGACTCCAGACAAAAGAGATATATTCTTTTCAGATTCTTTAAAAACAAAACAAAACACTGTGGCTTTGCTGATTGATTTGTCTCTTCTTTTTTTCCCCTTAAAAAAAAAATTTCCTGAGATAGCACTCTGGGAAATAGGAGAAGAGGAATAGGAGGGAAATTTAAGGGATGTATAGATGAAAGATATCAATTAAAAAATATTATTATATGACTATACTACCAATGAACCACAATTCTGTAACAATCCAATTATACTAAATGTCTTTCCAGGCTGTTGTATAGCCATAATATGCTATAAAATCTTAAAAGCAGAGGCACTATAACTCTTACCTATTGCCCGGTGAAATCCCCTATCCATATGTGATAGATGTTTCATAGTTGTAAATCTCTTTGAGAGGCTTTCAACACATACACTGTAGGAAGTTCCTTCCTTGAACAATTTCAAATCAGTGAAATACTGAGTAAAATACTCTTCTGCTGCAGAAGCCTTTTCCACTTCTTAATAATTCCAGTCACTTCTGGGTCAGTCTTCATCTAACAAATGCATCTCTTTCTTCAAGAAAAAACTGAGAACTTTAAAAACTAAGCTATTCAAATAAAGAATGGCAAATGTCTATTTTTTAACACACACACCCCAAGCAAAACTGTACATAAATCTTCACACTATAATACTTCATGTTAGGAATCAATTGAAAGGATTTTTCTCTTTAACACAACACTCCCATATCCTCCAGATTTTCTCATTTCAAAGAATTCCAAATTAACAGTTTACAAATGGGTTATTACAATAGTTTGCTGATGGGTCCACCAGCATCAGATCTCTTTCCATTATTATCTTTACTCCATTCACAGTGATTTTCCTAAATCTGACCGTGTCAAAGCATTCCATAACCTAGCCCACCTATTTTTTCAAGTCTTCTTACACTTTATTCCCTCGGGACCCACATGTGCAAGAATGTTTGTGGCAGCCCTTTTTGTGGTGGCTAGAAACTGGAAACTGAAGGGATGCCCATCAATTGGAGAGTGGCTGAATAAATTATGGTATATGAATGTTATGGAATATTATTGCTCTGTAAGAAACGACCAGCAGGACGATTTCAGAGAGGCCTGGAGAGACTTGCATGAACTGATGCTCAGTGAAACGAGCAGAACCAGGAGATCATCATACACAGCAACAACAGTATTACATGATGATCAATTCTGATGGACATGGCTCTCTGCAACAAAGAATTGTCTCAAACCAGTTCCAATTGTTCGGTGAAGAAAGCCATATACACCCAGAGAGAGGGATATGAAATGTGGACCACAACATAACATTTTCATGATCTCTATTGACATTGCATTGTGTTGCCTTTCTCTGATTCTTTTTTTTTCTTGTAGATAGGATTTTTCTTGCATAACTTGTCAAGTATTTCAACATTATTAACATGTAGTGGACTTCCTGCCATCTAGGGGAGGGGAGGGGAATGGGGGTAAAATTTGTAATGGAAAGCTTTGTAAAGATCAATGTTGGGGAACTACCCATATATATGTTATACAAATAAAAAGCTTTAATAAAAAAAAAAAAAAAAAACAATTCCTATTTCAAAATGACCTCACTTTCTAATGTGATACAAGGATCTAATGAAGGATACAAGTGCATGTAAATATATATTTTATAAATATATACGATAAATCTAAGTGTATACAATGGAATTAAATAAAAGATACCTGAGCTACATTTGTAAAGGAAGAGACAGTGATGACATAAGAGACAGATAGAAAGATAGGGAGGGGATACATTTCAGACACACTGCAGAAGTACAAATACCGAAAGGAGTGTGACAAATGAGAAACAGAGAGAAAGCCAAATGGCTAGACTGCAGAAAGAGAGGAATGTCCAATGAGGCTATAAAGATAGTTTGGAACAAGATTATGAAGGACTTTAAAAGCTAGATGGGGGAGGAGGAGAGGGCAAAGAGTATACTTTTTATTAGAGGCAAATGGAAGTCACTGAAGTTGGAGGAATAGAACCACATGGTCAGATCTGCACTTAAAGAAACTTACATTGGGAGCAATATGTGAGACAGACTGGAAGACAGAAAAATCATCTAGTTCAAAGGTGTGTGTGTGTGTGTGTGCATGTGCATTTGCATGTTGCATCCCTCAGTAGGATGTAAGCTACTTAAGAACAGGGACTTTATTATTTCATTTTATTATTCTACTGCCATTACTTAATTTACAATGCCTTAATATTTATTAGTTGGTCCTTAATAAAGACTGGTCAGAAGCAGGTAGCTGGCCCAGTGGATAAATCACTGGGTCTGGAGTCAGAATGACTCACAGACTTTCAAATACAATCCAGACCCTTACTAGCTGTGTGACTCTGGGTCACAATCTCTATTTGTTTCAGTCTCAACTGTAAAATGAGGATAATAATAGCACTTATCTTAAAGGGTACTTATGAAAATAAAATGATATGGGACATAAAAGGTGCTATACACATGTAAAAATAAGCATCCAGAGTGATAGATTCAGCGGAGCAATAAATTGTAAAAATATTATGTACTAGTTTGTGACATGGAACAACCACAAGACATCCATCACAGATTACAGAATTATGCTATTTATTATGTGAATTAACAAATAGTGAGGAAATTAACAATTAACAAGAGGAAATAAAGTTCCCTAGTGTAACTCACAATTAGTTTAGTTCTTCATGAGGTGGGAGTAAATCACAGATGGACAGGCTAAATCTATAGAGGAGTTTAGCAGACTAACCCAAAAAGGGGGTTGGCAAGTTGAAGGGAATTACCCTATTGGCTGACTTGCTAAAACTAAAAGGCAGTTAGCAAAACTCTATAGGGGAAACCCTCTGGGGTTTGACATCATAACTCTGATTTTCTTCAATTTTTTTTTTTGCTTCAATTTTCTGATTGAATATAATGAGGTGGGGCTTCTAAAGACCTCCACCAGGGGTGGGACTGTAATAGAGTTCTGTTTGAACAAAAAAACTTAAGGCCCACTTAATTCTAAAAAGATCATTGTCAGTGCTTGACCCAGGGTATATTATAATCCTATCTATCAGTGCTTCAGGCTTAATCTGCCTTACATAGCTAGCCAGGACCTCATCACATTTTTTCCTTTCTTCATCCACCCCTCCACATACTTCATTATATTTGAATTAACAGATTTTTAAAAATAAAAATAAATAAAAGGGCTAAATATACAAGTCCTCACTAACTGCTTTTGTTAAAAAAGTAAAAAACTGTCAGTCATAAATTTCTCTTTGACCTAATATTATTCTTATTAATAATAGAGTAATCACACTGTCATATTTTTGGTTGAACATTAGTTCTTTAATATCATTGTATAATTGAAAACATTCATTTTTCAATTGCAAACAACATACTATTCACTGATTCAAAAATTTGTTTGGGAAGGATTAAAAATAAAGCTTGTATCTCTAAAGGTTTTCATAGAACTCTGATGCAAATTTCCAATTTGACAATATTAAATGTAAAACAAGCAGCCTCAATTTAGTCTCACTAGATACAAAAAGAACCAATGGAGGTCCATTAATAGTTTCCTCTAATATACATCTATAGAGAAGAATTAAAATCTAAATCAGTAGAACAAAAAAGCAGTTTGATGCTATGAAAAGAGCTGAAGATAGCTCAGAGGATTTGGATTCATATCCTGCCATCGATAGCAACAATGAATATGTTAATTAGCCTCCTTAGTTCTCAGTTTACTTAGCTGTACAAAAAGGGGACAGGGTTAGTTGGTCCTTTCCAGTTCTAGTGCTAATTGAACCTATGAGAGGTAACTTTGGAAAAACAGGCAATGTAGAAAACGTGATATTTCAAGTGACTTATACCAAGCTATTATTAATCAAGCCAGGTTATCTTCTACCCTCCTATCCACCCCCAACCAACTTTGCCTCTATCTCCTTCAATCCATCAATAGCAAAAAAAGTTTGCTTAATAAATCTCAGTCCAATCTGCTCACTTTTAGGGCTGTTAAATTGCTAATAGACCAAAATTTGTGAAAACCTGAGATGAAAGTACAAAATTATAAAGCTACAAAATTAGGAATAATTCTTGCTTTATAAAAGTATTCTCTGAATGATTCTTTCACAATCAGATTCCAGTAGAGTATATAACAAATGATTTTATTAACAAAAATTTAACATAAACTTTCTGAAATATACTAAATCCATTCAAGTCTCCTGGGTCTCAGCTCTAAAACAAAATACTCCTCCCAGGCTAAGTTCATCACTTCTCATCTCATTACCATAGACTGGATATGCAGAAAATTTCCTATCACAACAGTGCTTTGCCCTAGTTCTAGAAGCCACAAAGGAAAGTAATAACATGTTAAGTTAATTGGATTAAGTCAGAGAGAACTGTGAAAATTCAACAGCCTAGCTTTCTCCTCCAATGTCATCTGGGTCCAGGGGCAAGCTACAGAACAGGATGACTGGAGATAGCCTAGGAAGCTGGGGAAAGCCTTAGTATTTTTAAATTAAGTTTTAAAAGGGTCTCAGTTTGACAGAGGTCCAATCAGTGATTAAGACTAGGTAAGAAATGAGGCAGAGAATGGCCTAGACAAAAATATACCAATCTGGAAGGGTGTGGGGGATGGGTGCATCCCCACCCCCCATCCCCAAAGGGGTCTAGCAGGCCTTTCCCAAATTAACTAATCAGAGACATCATCAGGTACAAAGAGAAGCATTTATTTAGTCCCTGCAGAGAGAGGGCCAGCACACCTAGGAGCCATTCCAGCTCCCACTATATGCTCCTGGAACCTGACAAGCTTCTAGCTTGTTGGGGATTTAAAAAGGAAAAGACAAGTTTTTCCATTATATACATTAAAAGGACATAACCACCCTTGACCGATGTTGTCAACTTCCTGTGGGTCACTTCCTGTAATTCCAATAACTTCAAGTGACTTCCTGCATCCCTGGGTTCAAGAATCATGTGACTTAATCTCATCCAATCATCCAAACTTCATCCAATCAGTCCCATTCGAGGAGAAGACCCTCAGGGTTTTAGGTCAAAACAAAAAGAATTTGTATTTACATTCACTCTGAGCCAATCAGGGCCCAAACAATGACCAAATGGATCTTGGCCTAGAATCTACAGTTGATGAATCAAAGACAGTCAAAAGGATTTAAGGGAAGGTCCAAGCCCTAAACCCAAGATGGAATGAAGTATTAAACTCCTCCTAAAGCCTTCCTTTTATACCTTACTCAATTCTCTTTTGCCTTTTTTTTTTTTTTTGCTGAGGCAATTGAGGTTAAGTGACTGACTTGCCCAAGGTAACACAGCTAGGAAGTGTTAAGTGTTTGAGATCAAATTTGAACGGAAGTGCTCCTGACTTCAGGGCTGGTGCTCTATCCACTGCGCCACCTAGCTGCCCCACCTTACTCAATTCTCAACCTACATACAGCTTTGCTTAATTTCAATCCCATAAAACAGGAAACTCCTACACCAAGAAGCTCCTTCCTTAGGCTGCTTCTTTTTGTGTTATCTTCCCCTATTAGGTTGCAAATTGCTTGAGGAACTTCTAAAATTTTTGTATCAGGAAGCATATAATATTTATTGAATTGAATTACAAATGCATCATTATCAATACATTGGTTCATTGGCCAGAGACTGAAGATTTGGAGCTATTTTAACAGCTACAATTTCTATTCCTTCTCCTTCTTTCATGTACACACAAAAATGCAAAACAAAACAAACCTTAAAATGTGTCTCCCAAACAATGGAGGCAATTGGAGGTGTGATCTTTATTTTTTTCCATTTTATGTGGACTGTGACACCACATGTATTTTCTAGATATATCAGAGAAGTTAAGCATAGTGAGTCAGTAACTACTCAGAGAAGATCAAATTCAGTTCAACATACAACAAACAAACATTTCATTTTTACTGACTTAAGTGTAAAGTTTAATACTGCTACAAATGAAGGAGAGACATACAAATAATTATAATAAACATTATACTATGATTAAGCTTATAGGAGGGGTCCAACAAGAGATTTGAATAGGAAGTGATCATCCTTCATGGAAAAGACAAAGAGAAGTGCCCTCAGCAATACTATAATTAAAGGAATTTGGAACTAGTTTAAAAAAAAATTAGACCTGCTGACTAGTCATCAATTATGTGCTGTCAATGTGAAGAAAGCTCCCAAGGAATCTTGGCCTGCTCTCTGTTAATCACCTTTTTTCAGTAGTTTTAATAATGGAAAAGATGGGGCAGCTAGGTGGCGCAGTGTATAGAGCACCAGCCCTGAAGTCAGGAGGACCTGAGTTCAAATCTGGTCTCAGACACGTAACAGCTGTGTGACCCTGGGCAAGTCACTTAACCCCAATTGCCTCAGCAAAAAATAAATAAATAAATAAATAATGGAAAAGATTACATACTCATCAACTTTTTGGATGATGCTGTCCTTGATAGGACAACCATCATCTTAAATTGACAGTCACAATTCAATATGGTCAATAAGCTAAGAAAAATAAAACAAATTTGATTAAATGAAATTTCACAGGCATAAACATTAAAATCATATGCATTTATTTATGTTTTTTAAAAAAAGCAACTTCACAAGTATAGGATGGGAGAGGAATGGCTAGACCACTAAATTTGTAGAATTTATGAAGAGGTTCTAATAGAGTACAAGTTTCAGGGGTCCCAAGAAAATGACTAGGTAAGCAAACCAAAAATGCCATCTGTCTAAATTAAGAGGCAGTATCTGGAATGAGGGAGATGGTGGCCCCACTGTATTTTCCATTCATCACAACTGTGATATTCTTTCAGTTCTGGGTGCTATTCTAGAGACTTTTGAGACTAGTCCACTTGAGGGTGAGTTGAAGTGAGCTTAGTGCATTTAATTTGGAGAAGAGATAACTTGGGATGGGCCAGTAGGTGGATAAGTATTTTGAAGGACCAGGATTAGAAGTCAAGGATTAGATTTGTTTTGCTGGGCTCCAGAGGACATAACTCTGAATTAGTTAACAATCACAAAGAAATTTCAACTTCATGTAAGGTAACTATTTTTTTTTTTTTTAACAATTCAAACTGTCCAACGGTTGAGAGATACTAAGATCCCATCAACAAAGGTCTTTAAGAAGAGACTAGGTGCATGTACAAAAATGTGTTTCAATCTGCATCATGAACCCATCGTTTCTCTCATAAGAGGTGGGGTAGCATATATAAGTCTTGCACACCTTTTTTAGTTATTGAAATATGAAAATCTGTTTTGCTTTACAATGAAAATAACATGGAGTTTTCCTTTTTTTCTTGCAAATTGGAGGTGAGGTAGGGAAGGGAAAAAAATGCTTGTTGATTAATGATTGAGAAACAAAACATAATAAAAAAGCAAAAATGAAAAAAAAGTTAGTAAACTGACAGTTTTTCGTGGACGTTGTAAAGCGGATAGCCATTCAAATTGGTGTTGAAAATTTCAGAAGTCCCTTTTAACTCTAAAACTGAATGTTATTCGGTAATACTATCAACCAACACAAAGGACACAGAGGCCATAACTAAATTGCAGGTTAATGGAAGAACATCCTCAGAAAGATAAACAAAAAAGTGTTGGCAAGAAAAAAAAATTTATAGAATATTTTATCTCCCTTTGATATGTCTATGATCAGCAGGGCAGAGCAACATGAAGAAACTGGAAATTTTCTGTCAAAATCTATTATAAAGAAGAAAAACTTTTTTTTTTGCCAAAAAAATGTTTGTGGCAGCCCTTTTTGTAGTGTCAAGAAACTGGAAACTGAATGGATGCCCATCAATTGGAGAATGGCTGAATAAATTATGGTATATGACTGTTATTCTATAACAGTCATATACCATAATTTATTATTGTTCTGTAAGAAACGACCAACAGGAGGATTTCAGAGAGGACTGGAGAGACTTCCATGAACTGATGCTGAGTGAAATCAGCAGAACCAGGAGAACATTATACACAGCAACAAGACTATACAATGATCAATTTTGATGGACATGGTTCTCTTCAACAATGATGTGATTCAAACCAGTTGTTCAGCGATGTTGAAAAACCACTCATATGTTTTGTAAATAAAAAGCTTTATATAAAAAAAAAGATTTTAAAAATACCTCATATATTGGTCTAGAATTTTACAGATACTCTTCAAAATACCTAAAGACATTAGGACTGCACATTACAGACTAATTTGCTACTACCAGTTTGGTTTAATTTTATAAAATAATAATTGCTTCCTATCAAATAAAAAAAAAAGTTTTGCCAAGAACCTCCAAATCAAGTCTATCTATATCCTAATATAGATAGACAGATGAATGGATGGATGGATAGATATTTTGCTGATATCCAATCATATTTTAGTTGTGTCTGATTCTTTGTGGCCCCAGTTAGGGTTTTCTTGCAAAAATACTGGAATGGTTTGCAATTTCCTTCTTCAGCTCTTTTAAAAGAGGAAACTGAGGCAAATCAAGTTATGTGATCCAGTTGCCCAGGATTACACAGCCAATAAGTGTCTAATGAGGATTTGAACTAATGAAGACAAGTCTTCTTGGCTCCAGGCCTAGTACTTTTAATCACTGAGCCACAAATCTGCCCATATATATCTTAACAAGATATTTAATCTCCCATTCCTGGGTCTCTACACAGGCCTGGAATTCTCTTTCCTCTCATTTGCATCTTGGAATCCCTAGCTGTGTTCAAGGCTCATCTCAAAAGCCCCAACACCATCTGTAAGAAACCTTTCTTGATTCACCCAACTGTTAATACTACAAACCAAGATATACATTCTTTTTACATTTTGCTATTTTGTATTTACTTGTCTCTGAGGAGAACTTAAGCTTCATGAGGATGTGGATTGCTAACTCTTCTTTTTAATCCATCTCAGTATAACCCATGCTCTTCTGATTAGGGAAACTATAATAAATTCTTATTGAAAAATAAATATGAATATGGTCTGTGAAAAATGTTGAAAAATGAATTTGGATTTAAGAAGCAAGATGACTGAGAAGCTAATGCCTACATATTATTACTATAATACAAACTGGACTTTTGATTTCACTGAGACAGAGTTCCAGGAGAGGAAATTTTCTAGGGCAATGAAGCTACCTTTAATTGCATATTCTATAAGGCACTGAATATGGCAAACCCTGAAAAGTATTACAAAATTTTTTTAACAAAATTAACTTTATCTTATTAATATAAGGCAGCCATAAGAAAGGAGTTCCCTCCTCCCTTCCTCCCTCTCTCTCTCATACCAATTATGTAATTCTGGACAGGTTATTTCACCCAAGACTAAGTTATAGAAAAGGTACCAGCATGCATTAGAAGAATAAGTTTTCTTCCAAAGAATTCCCTATAACAATTAAATCACACATTGATCCTCTATATATAGTAGATAGCCTATAAATAGATACAGATTTAAAACAATATTTGGAATCCAGAACACCTGAGTTAAAATCCTAACTCATTTTATATAACTATAGCTAAGTCACTTATCTGTCTACCTCAGTTAACTTTATCCCCATTTTACAAATGGGGATCATAATAACACCTACATCTCTAATTTTATCAAACAAGATAATATTTGTAAGACACTTTATATCTTAAAGCACTATATAAAAGCTAGCAAATGAGGTGGTGACTGGAAGAAGAGAAACATTGGTTAATAAAACGAAAAGATTTTTACAATTAATTCTTATTTTGAATGTGTATAAGTAATCAAAGGGGAAAAAAAATCAACATCAAATTAAAAGACAAGAAAAAAAGGATAAAGTAGCCTTATCACAACCTAAACTCTGCTAAGTAAAAAATAAGAAATGTGTAGAAATAAATGCACTCAATCTACATTTCTTAGAAAGTGTAACAGAAGTTGCCAGATGCCAGTTCAGAAATCACCCTCAGCCAGCACACAATCAAATCTCCCTGTCAAGGGGTAAGACATGACAGCCAAGAGCAATACGAATTGCCTTTGTCATATTCTAATATAAACTCATTAGCAAAACAATATTGCAGGAAGATTGTAAATGATATCACATTATAATTACAAACAATACCATATCACAGAGCAATAAGAAATACTAGAACAAAAAGGAAATCTGCAGAAAGCTAGAGATGAGATCTGACTGCATTTGGATAGGCATCCTATTGTCTGTAGAGAAAGAGGCCCAGAATTAGCCAGAACTTTTATTAATCACAAACTTCTCCCTACCACAAAAAAATCCACCTTTTAAACAAGCTTCTCTTAGTAATAATACATAATTGTGAACCATGGAACACCATGGTCTTAAAAGAATCAAAACTGCATGTGATCCAAAGGGCAATGGAAAGGTACAAAGAGGATGCCGCTAATTACCTATGTGAATTTACATGTGTATATATATGCCTCAGAAAACATCAACACAATTTAGCAAAGAGAAAAGGGATGATCTAGGAATGTAGAATAAAGGATACTAACTAGACCAAATATTGATCTAGTGTTGGGAAGATGCTCAGAATATTGGTTAGATCCTTTATGGAGGACTTATAGAAGGGCACAGAGAGAAAACAAGCATGGGTTATCCCCTGCACTAGTGGAGAAAGTAGATACACTGATGAGCTGGCAGGTATATATTCAAATATGGTCCACAGAGCTGAGTCGATATGTTTAAAGTCAAAGGATGAATAAATAAGCATCCATGCTAGGGGAAAAAATTTTTGTTCCGTTTCCCATAGGCTATTAAAAGAATCCTAACAAGTAACAGAAGAGAGGTACAGAAAATAGGCAATTTCTTTAGTGACCATTAAACTTCACTAAGTATTCATGGGCAAAAAGAGATTTGTTTTTCCTAAAGTCAATAGAGCCTGCATTCTAAAAAGGGGTGAAGGAATTTCTAATGAGTGTTTACAACTGATCTAGTTTCCTATTTGTGATCCTCCCTCTATTGGAAACAGAAACACACACACACATTTTACTAATATACTGCTCCCAAATTTTAACTTTAAATGGATGGGGAAAGAAGCACTAAAGCATTTGGTCTTGGAGGGGAAAGTATAAGAATCATTATCTAGCTTTCTATTTATTAGCTTTGTTACCAGGCACAAGTTACTCGAGTTTATGAAGCCTTGGTTTTCCCATCTGTAAAATGGGGACAGTAATACTTGTATTTATCTACTTTACAAGATTTTAAGGGCCTTAATGTGGCAAAACTACATAAATGCTATTACTATCATTGTCATCATTAAAGAGAAAATAAAGAGAACTTCAGTACAAAATGGCATGTACCATTCTACTGCTACACAAAAACTTCTTATATGCTTCACACGTTCATATTTTATATAGAAAAATATTCTATTCCAAATCACTGACAGTAATTGTTGCAAAGTGCCAATTTTGTTGATCAAGTCTTTTTTGCTTCAAACTTTATTTGGAAAAGAATAAAATTTAAAAATCATTTCATTGCCAGAATAAACATAATCTTAAACATATTTTGTATAAGCAAGCTCAATCTAAAATGTAGATTCACAATTCTGATGGACATGGCTCCCTTCAACAATGAAATGTTTCAAACCACTTCCAATTGTTCACTGAAGAAAGCCATATACACCCAGAGAGAGGGATGTGAAATGTAGACCACAACATAACATTCTCATACTCTTGATTGATGTTTGCTTACATTGGGTTTCCTTTATCTGATATGTCTTTTGTGTAGATAGGATTTTTCTTGCACAACAATGATAAGTTTGGAAATATGTATACATATATTCGATTTGTCAAGTATTTTAACATAATTAACATATAGTGGATATCCTGCCATCTAGGGGAGGGGTGGGGAGTTGGGGGGAAAAATTTGTAACAGAAAGCTATGTAAAGGTTAATGTTGAGGAATTACCCACACATATGTTATACAAATAAAATAAAATTTTTAAAAAAATGTAGATTCATTTCCACCTTTCTAAAAAAGAACTTGAAATAAGAGATTGTCGTTTTATTATAACTAGGAAGTAAAAAATGTCTAAAAGCAGCAACATAAAATAAATATAAACACAATATAAAATAAACATGTAAACCAAATGACAAATTCTAAGCACATATATTCATTTTCTCAGTAGTAACTTCTGTCTCCAATCCTCCTCCTCTCACTCTCCCAACACACACACAAATCAATCTCTCTCTTCCCTGTCTAAGGGACTTTAAAATTATCTGAATTGAAAATTCTTTAAACATCACTTAAGTTCTACTTCTAGCATTATATGATAATGGACTTCTAAAAATAGCTGATTCACAAATTGAGGACAGAAATCTTCAGGGATTCACAGTGGAGCTATGAGATTCAGTCTGATGAAGAGCTTCTAAAGCCCATTTAAACCTAATCTCATCTTCATACAATAGGGCAATAGTCAGGGGCATAAACTAGAAAAAAAAGGCTTTTAAATTATTAAGTAAATTCCCATCTTACTTGTATTTTAGCCAATTACCTGATACACAAAGAAAATCTGGAAAGATCACACACACACACACACACACACCCTCACACCTCAGAGAGGAGAGAAAAGGTGTAAAAAGGAGAGAGAAGGAGTAAGAAAAAGAGAAAGAAGGTGTTAAAAGGGAAAGTCTCTTGAAAGCTTGTTCCTAAACAGGAAAACTGAGCAATTATCCACTGAATTTGATAAGTAAAGATGGGCAATCTGGACAAATCAAAAATTTTATTTGCAGCATTACAGACCTTGACTACTACTCCAGTGATGCAGGTCCAGTTTAAATGTCCCTTTATTTTTTTATTTAAAAAATACTAGAAAGGAATTCAAAGAAGCTAAAAAATATTATGATTACAACTTCTAAGGACAGTTTATTTCTGTTTATGCACACCAAACAATGACATTTGTTTCTGTAGTAACATACAGGACTGATGGATATGTTAGGATGGATGAGCAGTGTAACCGTAGTGAATAAAAATTTAACCTTGGAATCAGAAAGATAGACTCAGTCTATCTGACATACATTTGCTCTGTTACTCAGGCCAAATCACTTAATCTCTCAAGGTTCCAGATAGCACTTTAAAACTATAAATTGCAAAGAAGGTAGCAACCTTCATTGGTAGAAAGAGTTTAATCAATTGCTCCTATCTATCAAGGGAGGCAGATGGATGGTATATTACATATAGCAATGGGCCTGTAGTCAGGAAGACCTGAATTCAAATCAAATCTCAGCTACTTACTAGCTGTGTGCCAGGGCAATCACTTAGCCTATGCCTTAATCCATTAGGTTAAAACCATTAAAGTAGATGTGCCAAAAAAAAACCAAGGAGAGCATTGCTGTGCTATAGTCCAGAGTCATAACAATCAGACATGCCTAAATAATAATCCTTATTGTAACAGTGACCTTAAAACATCTTAATAAGATGTCAAATATGATTTGAAAAAAGATTATTTAAAATTGTTTTGTTTTGTTTTATAGGCAGTTTCAATTTTGTCAACTCTTCATAAAATCACTATGCAACTGAAATTTGTTGTACTGGTATTTCATGATTTGATGACTTCTACCAATAAAGGGACAGAATATCACAAGTCAGCATCTCAACTTACAGTAATACTCCTTGAGTTGTGGTTTAATGGAATAAACTATTTCTAAAGGCATTATTTAGAAACATTTGCTAACTATAAAACATTTCTCTAGGACAGGAGTTTCATATGTGGTTTCATAGATTATCCTTCCCCCACCCTTCCTGTCAAAGAGTCCATGGATAGATGTCAGGGGGTTCATATAAAGGCATCTCAAACTAATATTTACAGTTGCTTATACTTTGAGATTACTATAGTTGTCATACTAGTGCTAGATTTTATTGGATCACAAATTTGGGTTGTATCTTTAATATTTTGATAATTCTATTTCAATAAATGGCTTCTTTGTAATCCTAGATACTTGATTTTATGTATTTAAAAACATTCTAAGAAGAGATCAGTCTATAGGTTCCACCAGATTGCCAAAGTTCCATGACACACACAAGAACCCCTTTTCTAAGAATTAAAGAGATGTACAAAATGTAAAAGACACAGTATCTCGGAAGTAGTTTCAATTATGGTAGAGGAAGTCTATGTGGACAGATCTAAACATTACTGCAAGAATAGGTCCTGGAAGACAATGGCGTTGAATTTGAAGATTTAGCATTTATTAAGATATCATTTAAATTCATAATTATTTATAAAATGGGCATTCTATCTGTACCACCAACAATAAACCTTAAAAATTAGACTAAGTGTCCATTGTTAGTCTATGCAAATGCTGAAGGAGGAATATACATTAAGTGTCGAAGGTCCAGAAGAAGGAAAGATATTTAGCTTGAGGAATCACGAAGGATTTCATAACGCTTTTGACAGAAGGATAGCCAGTAATCTTACAGGAAGATACTGAGTTGGATTGGGGAAGAAAAGAGGATTACAGATTAAACCACACTAAAAACAACATGACAAACATGTTGGAAACCAATCTTTCATACCACTTCCTACTCATATCTACACCATCCTTGTCTTCCAATTTTCTTTTCCCAATTCCCTTATATTCTTTTGTACCATTAGAATATAAGTTCATTGACAGCAGTAATAATTTTGCAAGCATCAATGGCCAGCATTTAGTCTAGAATATTATTTAATAAATGCTATACACATGTTTGCATATTGTTCTGTACACACCTGCACATATACATGCATTTATGCCCTCACCTTTTTCCCATCTGAACTTCCGAACCCATGAAGATCTCAACTGACCACCAAATCCTGCCTCCCTAATGGTCTAGAGTCCAAGTAAGCTTTGGGATATAATTCCTACAGGATTTTTACATGCAAGCTTCCAAATACTTCAGACTACTCTGGACATAATAGCTGCAGTACCTTCATTAGCTACCCAAAAAAACTATCTTCTCCTATTTATTTACCTCTCTATTATCTCTATTAGTACTCTTTTCTTAAAGCAATTACGGTTACTCTTTATTAGACCCAAACTCCAAAATAAGAACCCCATGACTACATCTAATTAATTCAGTCACATCTAATCACATACTATTTTAACTTATTTTTAGTGTGAGCATTGTAGTAACAACAAGATTATGTGACTATCAACTAGGATAGACTTGGCTCTTCTCAACAATACACTGATCCAAAATGATTCCAATAGACTTGGGATGGGAAAAGGCCATCTGCATCAATTGAGAAAATAACTAGAGATTGAATGCAAATGGAAATATACTATTTTCATCCTTTTTTGTTTGCTTTTTCTGTCTTGGGGTTTTTCCCCTTTGTTCTAAAATTTTCTTTCATAAAATGACTACTAGGGAAACATGTTTAAAATGATTGTACATTTATAACCTTGTTGGCTTGGGAAGGGGGGCGATAAACAAGGGAGGGAGAAAAAATTTTGTAACTCAAAATCTTAGAAAAATGAATGATGAAAACTTTCTTTACATGTAATTGATAAAATAAAAAGCTATTCCAATAAAAAAAAAATACAGGATGAGAAGTAGAAAAGTGATTGCACCCTCTGACCCAGCAAATTAACTTACAAGACTAAATACTAAGAATGGCCTATCTAAAAGAGAAAAAAGACCAAATTGCAAAAAAAAAAAAAAAAAAGGGGGGGGGAGACTTTGTGGCTATTTTTAAATAACAAACACCATTTATAATAATTATTAAATAATATTAATAATTTATAATAATATTATTTATTATAATAATATTAAATAATAAACACCATTTATATGTAACACAATTTAATGAAATAAGTCTAATTAAATAAGGATATTTAGAATAGTAAAAACTATAGAAGATCCTACAAAAGAAAACGGAATCATAGAAGACTAAAACTATATAAAACATCCTGGAAGATAAGAGGTTAAACCAGCTGCTTCAATATCTCCCTAAAAAAACCTGTAAAGTTCCAGAAAGAGGTAAAAAGATACAAATCAAAAGAAAAACCAAATATTAAAACTAACAAATAAATCAACAGTTATCTATGACAAAAGGAAAGCTATTTTAAAAATTTTAAGAATAATCAAAATAAGGGGCGGCTAGGTGGCACAGAGGATAGAGCATCAGCCCTGAAGTCAGGAGGACCTGAGTTCAAATCTGGCCTCAGACACTCAACACTTCCTAGCTGTGTGGCCCTGGGCAAGTCACTTAACCTCAATTGCCTCAGGAAAAAAAAAATAAATTATAATAATAATCAAAATATATTACCAACAAAAGTACTGTTGCATAAGAACCAAAGTTTGAATATTCAATAAAATATATTAAAAACACGATGAAGAAATTAAGGGAAAAAAATAAGAAATTAAGATATCTATAGTTAAGAAATACTACATTACAAAAAATATAAAACACAATTTTAAAAATAAGATGGAAGACATAAGCACAACCATGTAACAGATAAATATTGAATGCACAGAAATAACACTGACAAGCTTCAAAAAATTATAATAAGGAGATGACTTAATAATTGATGATGATAACTGATATTCATAAAGCATTTTACATTCTCTCATTTACATCTCACAAAGATACTAATATACACATACTGCTACCCCAACTTCCAGGATGAGGGACCTCATTTGTCCAAAGCTTAACATTTTTTGAACCTTGGAATCAATATTCCTGATTCTAAGTTTGATGTCCCATATACCAGGGATTCTTAAAACTTTTTCCACTTGTGACCTTTTGTGCCTGAGAAATTTTTTATGTGACCCCAGGTATATAAATATGGAAAATAGATATAAATCAAACATTTAGTAAAAATAAATAATAATTTTGTGAACCACCCTCCCCAATTATAGTTACAAGATTCCATATGGGATTGAAAACCAGTTTAAGAAACTGGGCTATACACTATCACAAAAAGTCACGAGAAAAAATCCATTTGACTTTTGCAATATTTTGCACTATTTTGTGGACTAAAACAGTACAGATTATCTAAAAATTTTAAAATATTCATTTTACAGTGAAACATACTTTTCTAAAACAAAAATAAAATAGGAATTTAATATTCAAAAAAAAATTTTTTATGGCAAAAAGTCCAAATCTTGAAGGTTTTCTTTCACAAACTCAAAATAAGAGCTCTGAGTGACTAATTTATAGTTTAACTGTTTCACTTGTGTCCAGTTCTTTGTGACCCCATTTGAGGTTTTCTTGGCAAAGATACTGGAGTGGTATGCTATTTCATTCTCTAGCTCATCGTACAGAAAAGGAAACTGAGGCAAGCAAGGTTAAGTGATTTGTCAAAGGTCACATAGTAAGTTTCTGAAGCCATATTTCAACTCTGCTCATTCAACCCTAGGGTCAGAGCTCTATCCACTTCACCACCTAACTGCCATAAGAAGTTAATAGTTTAAAAAAAAAATGCAAAGGAACTTATTCAAATAAAGGATAAATTACTAAGACAGAGAACAAAGAAACAAAATGAATTGATAAATCAAACTAAGAGTTGTGGGAAGAAGTGAAAGAGCCACCATAAACTGACAGGTTTTCATATTTAAGCAAAAAAAGAAAATAAATTATTAGTATCAAAAAGAAAAGATCACAATGCACCTAAGAGAAAATCTATAAAAGTATTGCACACTACTAAACGTCAAAAAACTGAGGCTTTAAAAGAAATGGATGAAAATAACAAAATTATAAAATACCCAAATTCACAAAAAACAAGAGTAATTAAATAAAATTGATGTTCAATGGAGAGATAAAAAAGAAACCATTTTATCATTAGGAATAGAATATGTAAATTGCTTTCCAAAAACAGAGAAAGTAGATTTAATAACCATTTCTGTCTACAAGATAAATATGATTCTTTTGTTCCCCAAACCTGGCAAAGAAAAAACAAGAGGGAATGGTATTGTCATAAGTAAATATTTAGGGATTAGGATTATGAAGGTAAATCATAGGAAATTTCCTCTGAAAAAAGTTCTTGCCCAGGATCACAAAGTAAATGTTAAAAATAAATTTTGAATCCAGATATTGCCCTCTCTTCATATTACATACTATTCACTATCCTATGCCACCCATTTTCATTAATATGAAGGCAGAAATATTAAAGTGATAAAATGACAGCAGCAATACATCAAAACACCTAATCAAAAAGGATTTATATCAAAGATAATTAAATTTTAAGGGGAAAAAAAATCAAGACAATTCATTTCAACAAGAAAAACCTTAATTATTCCACCTGCTTACAGTTTTTAAAAAACTACTACAAACTTGAAACAAAAATATTATATATAACAAAAAAACTTAAGTGTCATTCCTATTAAAAATAAGAATAAGAATCTACCTCCACCATTACTGTTACTAGGCTCATAAATGATTTAGAAGTAGAATGTTAAAACTACTCTTCATGGAAGAAAGGACAATTCATACCTACTAAACAAACTGAAATAGAAGACAAAAATAAATGGATTTCATTCTATTTTTAAATTTTTTTTTGCACAAAATACAAATTAATTAGGAAATCGAATGACCTCCAAAATCTATATAGAAATCAACAAGTTTATGAACAAGATTTATTCTCCAACAGTAAAAGAACAATTTAGTTTTTTCTTAAAGAATAAAACAGGGTAGCTAGGTGGCTCAGTGGATAGAGCACCAGCCCTGAGTTCAAATCTGGTCTCAGACACTTAACAATTCCTAGTTGTATGACCTTGGGCAAATCACTTAATCCCAATTGCCTCAGCAAAAAAAAAAAAAAAAAGAATAAAACACAAATTGTCAATATCCATTTAAAACACTAAGTGATGTAATAATTTAAACTTCAACAAGAGAAACAAAAAGTAAAAATTAAAAAAAAACTTTGGAACACCTTGGAACCAAGCAAATTGGCAAAAATATCTAAAACAATAAAATTCTATTTTAGCAGGTTCCTAAAAATACAAGTATATTAGCTGTAGGTGCCAATAGATCTGTCAATTAATGAAGTATCTTTGGAAAGCAAGGTAATAAGAGCAACAAAGCTGTTGATACCCTCTGACCCAGTTATCCTATTAGAACTCAAGTTCTTAAACCTAAGGGTTTAATAAATGGAAAAAGAAAATTACAAAAAGTATTTATAGAAACTTTAGCTATGACAGGATGGGGACAATAATTTCATTGTGATAGGGAAATCCCAGATCAGAACATTCCCTCTGTAAACAAAGGTTGATGACCTCTCTACCATATCTAGTATTAAAAAGGTGCCTACAGCAGTCTAAATGGAGTCCAGTTACCCTTCTTTGCAGCAAAATTCAAATGTAAATTGAGAACTATTTTGTAAAATACATTAAAAATGCAATATCTATGTCAATATAATATCAATATGGGGGAAGGGGTCAGTATGCAACACAGGAATACATATAAAGGAGTTCAGTGGCCCTAAATATTGATCTAGAGAATTAATAAGTAAAATGATTTCACAAGATGACACCATCAGAATCTGTCAGAGACAGCACTTGAATACAGGTGTCTCCTTGGCTCCAAAAGCAGATCTCAACCAACTAATCCATGCTGCTAATATATAATAATCCTGGAAAGGAGAAGGAAGCAGGAGAAACAAGGGGAAAGAATAATTGAAGAAAACACATAGAACAGCAATATACAGAATGATTGTACCTGTATAGTTTTCAATAACAGAAATGGGAATAGGGGGAGAAGGGTGTAAAAACAAATCAGATGAAGAAAATCAAGAAAAAGTCATTTGTGTTTAGTTAAAATTAATTTACACTTTTAAACAAATGATAAATAATTAGGACTTGTGGTTTTGCATATAATCACTTTTCATCTTACTTCACTAGGTTTTCATATTTGGGTATTTTTGCTAAGTTTAAAATGTAATCTTGTTAAAAAATAAAAAGCAAATCAATGAAACCCAATAAAGTGAAGAGGATGAGAAAATGTCAGAGAGCTAATATTTTATTAAAATATCCCACAGACAAATTTATAATCTTCCCTTTAGTCAACACACAAACATTAAGATTGTACCAGGCCTTATTACTAACAACTTAGAATAGAAAGTCAAAAGACAATCAGTCCCAGCTGCCCTAAAGGAGATTATATTCTAACTAGAAAGACAATACCAGCATGTATAAATACATACAAAACTCATACAAAGCAAATGCAAGGGCATCTCAGAGAAGAAAGGAGGAGAAGGTGAAGGAGGCAGGTCAGTCTTCAAGGAAAGCTATCTATACAGACAGATAACAAGTAAGATTATGGATCATTTGTAACTCAAGATGAGATTTTATTTATTTACTTATTTATTTGCTGATTCATTTATAAGCAATCATTTTAAAGATGCTCTATAGCAGATGTTTTTAATCTTTCTTGTATCATGAATCTCTACCAACCTGGTCAAGGATAGAGACTCAGAAAAATCTTTTAAAAGCACAAAAATACAAAAGAAGCCAATTATACTGAAATAATTATTAGTAACAAAAGATTCCCACGTACTTACAAACCAGACTCCAAGTTAAGAACCTCTGTTTAGTATCAAGATTTTAAGCTATAACATTAAACTTGGGACAATCTATTAAAAGAGATCAAAGCCCTTAAAAGTGTGTACATACATACATACACACACACACACACACACACACACTCACTCTTCTACATGTTTTAATTATCTCCACACCTAAACCCTATTCCAATTGCAGGGCATGAAAAGGCATGAAAAGGAATAAAGATAAATTTAAAAACCTCAAAAAATATGAAAAATAATCAAAGAAATATAAACTTCACAGTGAGATGTGAAATTTCTTTAATGAAACCTGTGTTCCATAGTGTCCATTTTTGAATCACATTTGTGATAAGGCTATTAAAGCAAATAGGAATTTACACTTTATGTTTAAAATACACATTTCTGTGCATTTAAAGAATACTAAAACTTTCTTCTGTATGTTACATGCAAAATAAACAAAAACTCCATGAAAATTTACTGAATTAAAAATGTAAACTCCTTCAAGTTACTCCCTCTAAAAAGTGAAGTTTTTGACACTGTTAACAAGACAGTTTTCATTTGAAACATAAAAATTGGTGGTGTCGACTTTCTAAATACAGCTTTGGAGATGTCAAGAAAGTGTGTATCTGTTATAATTTGATTGGAAACTGCACTATGAGTCTTTCTTCTTATCCATTATTTCTGTCTTAAAAACAATTTTGTAAATGCTTAAGGAGAGGAATCAAATATTTCTCTTGAAGAGAAAAGTTTTACCGCGAATACAATATTCTATATAACAAAAGCATAGACGTCCTAAGTAATCTAACTTTAATAAAAAGCTTCCTAAACTCCCTTTCTTTTTTGTTCCTTTGAGAAAATGGTGAAGCAATTTGCATTTACAGCTTAGTTCCTGTTTCCAAAATACCCCCTTTAACTTTTTCTTTTCTCTTTTTATGATGGGTATAAATAGCACCAAATTGTCAAATCACAGCTATTTTGTGTGCTACCTATACAAATAGGTCTGATTCCTGGCAAGTCATAAAACAATGACTCCTGAATTCCATAGTCCTTTGATATCCCAGCTAGTCTGCAGGGCTTCAAAGCTGTCCTCCAGTACTTTTCTTGGGGCACTACTAAAAAACAACTTCCACAGAAACACACAGAAGATAAAATGTTCCAGCCCTATAAACACACACAGACACAGCTCCACAAGTCAAACCAATCTGCAACATTGTGGTAGGGCTTCAGCCATAAAGAAAAATCTTCATTCTCTGGGTTCTTTGTATTAATTCAGAATTTTGGGTCAATTCAAATTTCTCCTTCCTATTCATCTAACTAATATATCTATCCCATTCTCTCTCCTGATTCAGCTCACCCAAATTTAAAAAAAAAAAATTTGTACTAAAAGATCTGCGCTCCAGACACATAAATGATTGTACGGTACATATTCCATGTAAAATTTATTTCTTCAGTATCATAAAACTCCTTTATGCTAGTGGTTTATTATTGTATAATGGTATCCTGAAAATCAATATTAAAATGGACATGAACCATTTTAATGTGGCTCAATAGCAAAGAAAATTATTTTGTTTGTGGAGGGAGCGGGGAGAGAGATGATTCTTGTCTAATTTACAGAAACCTGTCTTACTACTTTATAGACACATTCTATTTATATTTGTTTGTTATTTCAGCTCTAAGTACAGTGCCCAGTACACAGTACACCCTTAACAAATGCTAGCGGACTACATCAACATACACACACATATGCCTGGCCACTAACAGTGTTATTTACCATTAAAAAATGACAATTGAAAATACACAACCATGACAGTAAGATGATAAAAAATAATTCCAGGATAGCCTTTGGCAGCTCACAGCTTGGCACCTTACTGAGCTAGCCACTGGGGAAAACAAAGAGTTTTAACATCTCCCACCATCGAAAGTTTAATTTAAAAAAAAAAAATTTATAAAGGATAGCTACATATAGCCACTAAAATATAATAAGAGTGGCAGATATTTTCTCAGGTTTTCCCCCCAACTCTTGCCAATGGCAAGAAGCCAAATCATTTTCCTTAATACAATACTGCTGGCAGCTCCATTATAATATGCCAGTTTTAATGGAAAAACTATTCCAAAAGATAAAAGCAGGTAGTGAATACTTAATCCCTGAGCTAACAGTGAGACAATATAACCTACCCTTTCACATGGGAGAACTCATCCTTTGGGGTATGTAAAGAAACAATAAAGTATATTCCCCAATCTTATTCTTTTGTGACAAAAAAAAGTCTAGAATATCTTACAAAGGTTACAGTAGGTGTTTTTAATATTAATTCCAGTTTCAGTTCTGAATCTCCTCCCTTTCATCTATTTGTAGCTATATAAGTATAGCAAATACTAAAAAAGGCCCTATTCTGGAAAACCTAAATAATAAAAGTATTTATAGATATAGATTGATAATAGCTATGTTAAACTGTTCGCAATAATTCTCTTTATCCTAAAAGTAGACATTTCAAAAACATCTAAACTACTTGTCCAGAACTCTTTGCTCAATTATATATAGCTTGCTTTTCCTCTCTTTGCAGTCAAAACTGGCAGGCCAACCTGATCCTAAATTTTCTCATAATATGATTATGCAATCCTTCACATTTAATTTTATTTCCTCTCTTTTTTTTTCCCCTTAGGAAAAAAAAGTTCGGCTAAATGCATTAACATACAACAAAATTCTAAATATGAGTGATAAAAATGCATATAGAGTAACCTTTAATCCATGCTATTAACTGACTTTATTCTATCTTGGCACGTTTGAAGTAACTCATCTAAGGATTAGTTAGGCTTTTATACACTTCTTTTTATCAGGAGTCTACCATTCTTGATTTAGTTTTGAGAGAAAAGGGTTTGCAAAAACTATAATAATCTCACAGCTGGAGATGGCTGGAAAGTCCGTTAGTACTCATTGTGCCCTTAATTTGCAATAAGCCTTTGTGCCCTTCTACTCCTCATTTTACATGCTGAGCAGTTTTATCACTGATAAAGTATTTATAAGCCAGTTATTTTAGATTAATGAATAAACCACTAAACTTTTATGCAAAATGACATTGAATTTTCTCTTTAAAACACTGTAATTTATCTTTAGCATCTCGATTGCATGAAAATCTTAACCACTTGTAATTTGCTTTAGTAGTTTTCATATGACTATTCCAAGGCCAGATATAATTTTTAAGTAGTATTATTTTCAAACAAAGAAACAGAAATTTTCAGTAATGATGAAGCCTTGAGGCAAAGACACTGATCTAATCACAAAGTTGTGAATTCCAAAATCCCATCTTGTATAGTCTTAAAAATAAAGGATTTTATCGCTTACTAAACTTCAGTTAATGAGGGAAACTTTTGCAGTATGCAAAAATGATAACTGAATAACTTTAAAGTTTAACCTCATCAATTTTCCAAAGTAGATAACTTTGTTTAATTGTACACTCACACCCAACTAGATTTAAGTCAATAGATTAATATTTCTGCCACACTTCTTAAATTGAAAAGATACATGTTTAAACAGTCAGAGGTCAAAGCAATATAAACAATTTTTAATTATGCAAATAACTTCAGCTATTATCAAACAAATCTCCACAAAAACTTTCTACCTTAAATAGAAGTTTTGAAATATTAGCACTTGTGAAAATAAAATTTCTGAAATTATCACGTTCCAAGGTTTAGCGTCAAAGAAATATTCAAGTTACTCATTTTTTGTCTTATTACTTCCTGCAAATCTGCAGTTCAAATCATTATTATGGAAAATTCCTACCTAACCCAATAAATATCTCTGCTAATAGAGATGATAGCATCTAAAACTAATAGGATCAAACAAATTTTGCAAAGGCACTGGCAAAAAATCTGTAACAGCTGTTTAACTATCCCTTTAACTATAGTATCAAAAGTTCAAGTGACTTAATACAGTCTTAGTAACCAGATCATTTCCATTTAATTTTCTGCCATTCGAATGGATGATGCAAACAAAATTAATACATACCTAGTCTATTTATTTGACAATCTAATTTTTGCCAACAATTAACTTTTATTTATTCACATGTGTAAACTCCAGTTACTTCTTCAATACTGAGATGTCAGCCACACAAGATAAAGCTCAGATATTTAACATTCTGCCTAGAAAACCCACTTGCAAAAATTACTAATTACTGGGAAAGTTTAGCCATCCAAGAAATAAAATTAGTCTAAAAATTAAAGGCACAAACATACTGACTCATTGTTATACACCAATTATTAAGCCACAAGTCTTTGCCAGAATTCACATGGAAACAAATTTTTCACTTTTGTGTATTCCCCAAAATTCAAATATAAAAAAAAAAAAATCTTTAAATCTAAGGGAATTTCTCTAAGATTCTAATTTTCCTCCTAAAATGAGTAATAAGTTTTTGTTGCTTTAAAATGACAAAAATAAGTCATACTATTCCTAGTATCTGTTAAGATGCTATCTGATAAATGCTATAGGTAAGAACTAATACTTAATTGAAAATGACCAAAAAAATAACAGAAAAGCTTTTCATTCTATTATAATATAAAAAATTAATCCTAATTTTCTAAAAAAAAAAAAAAATGGGGATGATAAAAGGAAAGATGGGGGAGAAATCATGTAAATAGGAAGCAAAATAACCAAAGTTCCAAAGGACTAAGACGCTTAGTTCTATATCATTTCTCATTGGACTCATGACAAGATCCATGCTAGAACAAACCCCCCAAAATTAGTTTTAAACTAAGTATTATCAATCAGCATGATTACAACTGTTTCAACTTCTTTTTGGTCACAGTGGGTTTCCAATATAGCCAATCATATTGTCATACTGTTAAAGAAAATATTAACTTAATTTTAATCAATTAAAATCCTATTACATATCTCACAAAGATATTGGGATCTGACGAAGTAGATACAAGTCTAGGCTTTCAACACTATCCCAAATAATTAAGAATATGATTTGTTATGCCTCAAGTAGGAAAGCACAAATATTTGGGATACTTTCTTTTCTTTAACAAATTTAGGACTTTTGTTTAATTTTGTTTTTTATTTTTATTTTTTTAAATACCAAGCAATAATTTAGATTTTTTAATGATGAAAAACTAAAAGGAAAATTAAAATGAATAAAAACTATTTTAACCTAAATGATCCGCATTTATGATTAGTTTAAACTATATTTAAATGAAACACAACAGGTAGTCATATTTGTCCAACTGAAAACACGCCAAATTTGAAGCTTCATCATGTACATGATCTTCATTTAAAATTAAATTTGAAATTCAGGATTAATACCCTTCAGGCTTTGAGAAGTTACTCCACAAGTTCTTTTACTTTCATGTCACTGAAATGATTTTTCTTAAAAAAATAATAATAATAAAATAAGTTAAGGAAATTGAATTATACTAAATTGTCAACTGCATATTTTGTGCAAAAATGTAACTGTTGCATAATTTTTAACATAAGTCCTAATTCTCACAGCACATGGCTAGTAAGAAAGCACTGGTTGTGTCCCCATGGAGATTTAAGACAAATGAGAAATGATGACCTAGATAGAATTTGGAGCCTAAGTTATTCAAATCTTTTAAAAACTATTTTGTGAAAGACTGTCCCTGAGGAGCATAGTAGGCACTTTAATAAATCTTATTTAAGAAGAGTATACAGAAAATAGGGAGTTTTTTGGTTCTTTTTAAACTGAATGATTAATATAGAACAGAATTTAGAAGAACCCATTTAAACCTACATATTACTAGTCATAAAATCTCTTTTGAAAATTTTTTTGCCCTTTTAATGAGTTAGGAAAATTGCCCTGTATCTTCCAATACTTAAAAAGGTCCTCCAACAAAGAGTCTCTAGAGAAAACTTTTTGAACTTTTTTCCTACAAATAAGCAAATACAGGACATAACTCTCTTCTAAGGTATGTACGCTGACTCTTTAAATTCTAGGCCTGCCTATGGCCCACACTCAATGAAAGCCCTATGTTTGCTGGCCTCCAGCCCACAATGTCAAGTAGTTTTCTTGCTATTGAATTTCAAGATTATTCTTTTTGGATCACTTGCCCTTTAGTTTTTAAGCATGCCAAAGTAAAAAGTCTTTTTTACAATAATGTAAAGAAAGCCTTAAGTTATTTCCATTCTATAAATACAGAACAGCTTGTGCTTTAGGCCCCTTCTCACTACAAACTATGCTTCCATTATACATGCACACATATGTGTGCACACACACATTTCTTTTGTTTTCAGTATATGTATAAACACAAATATATGCTTGTTACCTGAGTTTTTTGCATCTGTTCCTATATTAAGTCTTATTTTTGTGATAATTTTTACATTTGCCACTAACTTTGAATACTCCAGAAAATATTCCCATTTTCAGAATCCAATACCTTAAGCTTTGTTATGGAATATAATAATTCATGTTAATTAATGTTGCTAAAGTTTACTAAAACCCACTAAAAATTAAGGAGACCAATTTACCACATTCAATAACAAAGTTATTTTGTGTATTATCTGTATTCAATCAGTCCCAAAGTACAATTTAAGATTCTCCTCTAATGATATTATACTCTCACAAAATTATTCCTATTTTCACTATTTCATGTGTAGCCAACATGTGCCATTATATCATAGTTCACAAAATTTTAAACACTTAAATGGAGAAAGGATGGTTTTCTAAAGATCACCAAACCATAGAATAAATCACTGACTTTAAAACTGGAAAGGGCTTCCTTAGAGGTTATCTAATCTAACCACTGTGTTTAAGTTTATCCTACCTCTGCTTTATTATATTCACTGAATAAAATGAAAATTCATTTTCATTACAAAAATTGGGGGTTTTTTTCTCTCATAAACCAAAGTACTTAAATCGTGCATTTAACATTAAGCTATCTTCTATAAACTGAATACTGAAGTCTCCAATAATAAAGACTACTTTTTTCCCTTCTGCAATTATGATCCAAATATCTTTTGGTTGATTATTACTTTCTTAAAATTACACATTTAAATGTCATCTACATTAACCCAAAAGGTCCATCCATGAGAAACAAAATCATAAGCACAATTTCACCCAATAAAAGTATCTTCCCATAGTCAAAAAGTAAATATACAAATACAAATCAAAACAAATGTTATTAATAATTAGTCATTCAGGTCTCAAGAAGTAATATTCACTTTTGAGAGATTTAAAGTACATGATACAATCTGATTTTTTATTTCCTTCAACAGACAACTGAAAATATAAAATAACAAAGACACACATGTCCAAAAGTCTTACTGAAATGCATATGTAAAAAAATACTATTTAAAGCAATATGAACCAAATATTAAGCTTCAAGATTTTTAGATGGGGGTGAAAGGACTAGACAGCTGTAATTTCAATGATTTAGGCAACTCTCAGGTAAGGAAGCTGCTGCTAACTAATCCAGGTCAGCATCTTCTTTGCAAATTCTACATTGCCCAGAGAGCTCAGGCTTAAGTGATTTACCCCCTGGTCACAGAACCAGGTCTTCCTGACTTCTATAGCCAGCATTAAATCCACCAAGACCAATAGCCTCTCAGCACATAGGCTTTAAAGTTACAGTTGCATTCAAATTTGTTCTATCTTGTGAATTTCAGCTTTTTTTTTTTTTTAAATGCTATCTCATTCCAATTACAGGGTAACAAAAATAAATATACCATACACACAACGATAGATATTTCTCCTTTTAAAAAATTAATTATAATTATCAAAGTTATAGGCTATGAAGTATTTCAGGAAAATATTCAAAAGATGGTTTTCATTTAAAATATATGAAATATTAAAAAGCTTCTCAGAGACGGGTGAAGTTCCTATGTATTACTCATGTTCCTATTAAAAATATAGTAATTATTTTATTGTAAAATAATCTACCACAAAAATCCCTGTATATATTTCTAACGGTGCAACTGAACTCAATATTCAACATAGCTACAAAAGGATCAAATTGGATATATAAAAAATTGCAAGATTAACAATTCTAGCTAAAACAATGTCAGTGGAATATTATAAATCAATTTTTAAAATATAAAAAATAAAGATTTTAAAAATACATAAATAAATATCCAGTGAACAGAAAAATCTGTTGAGATTTTCAGTGCTCAGAGATTACAGAGCAGTCCTAACACAGATACCAAGATACACAGATTGGAGTCTCCAGTTACAGAAATATAAATGTAAATACTTTATATAACCTCTATCAGCAAGTGATGGATGACATAATTCATACCAATACAGCAATAAGTTAATCAATTATAACAAAGAACATATAGTTTACAAGTTCTCCACGTCCTTTCCATGCTTTTTCCATTTCTCCTCACTGCTTCTAATTTTTTAACTATTTTTTTCACTATTGATCTATAAAACAGGTGAAATTTTGATCAATTAAACTTCTTATTGGAAACTTCTGTAGGAAAGGTTAATAACCACTTAATTTACTGACTAAAATGAGGTTTGGATGCTAGAGATCTTGTTTTCTAAGTCATCATCTCTTTCCAACTCATAAATAATTAAAAGATGAATGCTCTTATTAGAAAACACAAAACACCATTTCAAAAACAAATCATAACAATCAACTATTAAAAGAAAGCCAACTCATGTTCTGGGTTGTTGATTTTAGAAATGAAAATAAATATAACTCAAAAAGCACAGTATTACTGATCTACGAAAACTAGACAAATCAGTTTTATTGTATTAAAGCAAGAAATCCATTCTCCATCTTTAAAAGCTAGTTTTCATTAAATCTAAAATAAGCCCATCCATAAAATTTTACCTAATTTTTAAAATGCAAAAAAATAACCTAACAGAATAGGTCTGCAGGAAGGGCAGAAAAGCAAAGATCAACAGCTGTTAATTAAGCTTTAACACACTTAGAAAAATGGTCCCTTGGTAGCCAAGATCTTTTCTATAAATTTCACATGGAGTTTGTTTATACATCATGCAGTCAACTGCTAGGAATATGGAAGAAATTGAGCTTGTTTGTTACATAATAAGTGGATGGTGGGAATAGGAAAAATCAGTTCAGCAATGCTACCCCCTCTTTCTGCTTGTATTCCATAATATAAAAGCAGATTTCTTTTTCTAAATTTCAGTGCCTTCTTTCAAATTATATGCAGCGAGATTTTTTTTAATTAACAAATTATAGACAAATCAATTAAGAAAAAGGGGGGGGGGTCTACACTCAATAGAATAACATTTCAAAAGATAACAATAAAGAACAGATCATTCAGATCCCAAATAGTCTGGAAGGCAGTTCTAGCAATAGATAACTTCAGTTTTTCCAACTCTATACAATAGAAAGATAAATTTGACTTTAACCTTACACCATGCCATTAGATCTTTTAATGAAGTGTTTAAGTCAATTTTGTTTGCATCCATACTTTCAAGGACCAGCAAAAGGGTAAACACAGAATCTGAACATATCTATGTTTTTGAAAGTTCTCCACTTCACTAAAAACAATCAAATCCCAATATCCAACTCTCTTAGCTTCATGGACAGTCATCTTGAAACAGCTGCTAGTAATACATCAGGAAAGGAGAAATCAAAAGCAAGGGAAAAGCTTAGTAAAATACTTTCCTCCTACCTCCCCCCCCCCACAAAAAAAGGGCTTTCATTATTCAACCACTCATATTAATGAAGTTTTTTTTTTTTGGGGGGGGGGAACTATGGTTGATAAAAAACCCACAATAAGTCTGTATTTAAATATTAATCACATAATCACACAGCTAAAGAGAGGTATTGGAGAGATTAAAAGGTATAATGTAGTCTAAATTTAGGCCTACAGATAATAATGGACAAGGTATAAATTATCCCTACAATCTACTGCTGTTATTGGTACTTAAAAAAAATATTATAAATAGATTCTACCTTTGGGGAGGAAAAATACCTCTAAGAAAATGAATTATTATCCCTCATAAAGGACAGCTATCAGTGCTACAAAGACAAATAGCCCATACAAAGAACTTTGAAAAAGTAGTAATTTTGTTATGATTATATTTCCACTTCAGGATGGAAAAACAATTTCAGTAATGAAATACGTGTGTAGGTAATGTGTATACACACACACGTGTATATACATGCATACATACATATATACATACAGTTGGTTATAATTCTAATTAGACTCAACAAATGGACCCCACAAGTCAAAAAGAAAAAATGTTTCAATGATTACTTGTTGAAAATACTACAAAAAGTTATCTTACTTTTAAAAACTTCAGTTAGATAATCTGAGGTTCCTTCTAACTCTTAAGATTCTGTAACTTCATTATTGTGTGCAAATATTAAGCATGAAAAGACCACAGACACAGCCTTACATCTCTGGAGGAGTTACCACCTGAATACCCCAGTTCAATTTTATGCCCAAATGAATTCAGTGCTGGTTGCTAACATTTAAGGACTCGCTAATTCATATAAATTCCAGTCTTTTTCTTTGAAAACCCACATCAAAAACATTAACAGATGACTAAAGCACACAAAGGATTTTCATAGAAACCAAGGCCACAGGTGGAAGGGACCTTATAATTCATTGCTCAACATCCTCATTTTATAGATGAGGAGACCAAGACACAAAATGGCTAAGTGGTACAAGGTCCAAGATTTAGTAGCAGATCTTTCTTCCAAGATAATCAAAATAAAAAACTAACAAAGGATGGCCATCAAATAATGAAAAGTTTTTTTAACTGAAGTGGTGAGCCATAAAAATAATACTATATACTTATCACAAGCAGTTTTTAGGCAATAAAAAATAAGGGCAACATTGTATGTTTCCATATTCAAATTAAAATCAAGAGAAAGACGAAATGCAAGTTTCAACAAGTAGAGCTGGATTTCTCCTTTCTTGACCAAAATGTCTCTCTACTACTTCAACACAGCCAATACTTACTGGTTAACAGAAAACAGTGTACTGCCCTTAATATCATTTATATCATAAATCATATGAATTCAGTCTGGAACAGACCTAACGAAACATTTTTCACAATAATATTGTTAACTAAACCCTATAATTCAGTCATTCATCATTCTCATCACTCTTCTTGTAGACTTAACTTCAAGGTTGTTTTAGTTTCCCATCAGACTAGTTACAATAGATGACATTCCTAGAGTTTGACTTTGGGAAATTTTCAAAGATTTTGTTTTGTTTTAAACCATTAAACCATCTCATTAAAGCATTCACCACACCATAAATTGGTGTTTTTCTTTTGTTTCTCATCTCTGAAAATAATCTAAAATGTATTTCACAATTTTCAAAACTGTTGGAGGGAAAATGAGCATTTTGTTCAGGGTTTTAAATTTGGAAGGCAATAATACATACTTATTGATCAATTATTTATTATATACCCCATTATATGCCAGATGCTAGGTTAAGGATACAAGTGAGGGAAAAACAAAGGAAAAAAATCTATCATGTAAAAATATTAAGTACAAAATACAAAGTTTGTAAAAAGTAATTTGAGAGCATGGGACTAGTAGCTGGGGTGATCAGAAAAAAGCTCATGAAAAGTCATTTCAACTATTTTACATACAGACACACATCATATTATTTGTTTTGTTTTGTTTTTTTAAACCATATGGAGAATCTCAAACTGGGAATGGGAAGGGATGAGAGGGTGGGAGAGAATAATGTGTGCATAAGGCAGAAAAGAATCGAGAGAAAATCAAAAGCACAGATCACTAGAATAGAAAGAATAAGTTTGTTCTTTCACTACCTTCTCATAAAGGCCCTAATTATTCTTCTAGGTTGAACTATGTCTGAACATTTCTCAGTAGTGATTTAATTGACTAACTGAAGATGTAAAGTAACAAAGTGCTACCTGGTATTTTTAGTTACCTTTTCATAGGCATTCATAATGTTGTGTTATTGTCTTTCCAAATAAAATGCATAATCTTCAGGATTAATGCCCTGTCTATACTCCTTTGTAGAGCACAGACAGCAGGCACATAGTACCTTATACAACTTACATACTCAACTGACATTTGTTGGCCGAATAAACATACTGAAATGTTCCCTTTATTATGATTAGTAATACCATATATAAGGTCTTCAAATATTTTGAAGCCCTTTTAAAAGAGATTGTTTTTAGATTTTAGTTACTTATATTGGAAGCATGAAAGAAATATCACATTATTTCTAAAAAGCAGCAAATTTTCTTCTAGTTCACAGGAACATAGAATTACAACAGAACACTGCTACCTTAGTGGTCCTAGAACAAAGATACCTTATACACTAAGGAGCATCATAATTAAGTGACTTGCCCAAGTTCATTTGACTAGTAAAAAGAACAAGATTCAAAGATGTTTTATGCCAAGCCATAGTGTAAATTGGCTCCTGTGTCTTTAGTTTCTTTGTCATGGGATCTAAAATAAAATTTCCATTTCCATCCACATCTTAGGTTTAAAATTATTTTGAGAAAAATATCGATCACTTTTCTTTGAAAAATATGTAACCATTTCTCTGTGACAACTTTTAGGTAAACTATACTCTCCCCAATAACTTAAGGCATTAATAACAAAGAAATAGAAAGGATACTGGATAATTTAGTAATACCTAAAATTAAAAATAAAGCATTTAAGTGATATAAGTTATGAAGTAACAAATACAGTTCAGGCTATAAGGTAACTAACATTTTAATAATTCTGGGGATTCTAAGAAGCTAAGGTAAAGAATGGGTCTTTTATTCTACATGATACATGGCCTTCTCTTGGTGGGGAGGTAGACCATAATTCAGATAGATGAGAAGATTGTAACAAAAGCAAAGAAAAGCACAACATAGGAAAACAAAACTGTCATAAAGGATAATGCAAAAGCAGTATGATTCAAAGACCCGATATATTTCAAAGGTTTTAATGACTAGAAGCAAAATTTTAAAATAAAAGTTTCTTCCAAATTGCAAAATTGGCATAATTAAACCCTAGGTATTTCCCTGCCTGGTTCTGCCCCACTACCCCACCCCCACTAGTATGTCTTTCCACACACACACTGACAAGAAAACACAGAAAAGCAAATATTTTAATTCACACTGACAAACCTATATATTCAGGAATGGATACTATGGAAAATGGCTAGAGGAAAAAAGATCAATGGTCATGGAACATTCTCCCCAACCATCCAAAAAATAAAGTGTGCTATGATACCTGTTAACATGGCAAGGTGATCAAAAGGGGAAAAAAATAACTGTCAGACTATGAATCCCTTAATATTATATTGGATAAAATGAAATGCCTCCCTTTTGTGTGACTAGCCCTTGATAGAGGAAAAAATGGCAATAAACCAGACTGCATGGATTCAAGTCAAACGACTACAAGGAAGACCATTACATGATGTTCATAGAATTAAAATCAACACATGAATCAATGCAAAACCACATCATCACCTTAACATACTGTTACTTTTTAAGTAGAAAGCAGTAGTTTTCACTTCAAAATGCTACTATCCATTATTACTTTCTTACAAGCAAAGTTTTTTGAAAACCTTACTTAGGACTCCATAAACAATGTGAATACAAACATCTGAAAAGGTTCCCCCCTCTCCAATCCTACCCTAGGTGCTTTATAAGAATTTGCCAACACCATTCAGCATATAAATTCAACATTAAAGATTAAAAAATGCTAAATTGAAGTACATCTTTTAAGCTTAGAGTTGTTTTATGCTTTTCTAGTTTCCTCTTTGCCTGATTTTTTCTCATTCTGCCCGCCCAAAAAAGATGTAGCTTCAACTGAAAAGCCATTAAATTATACTAGTAGTCAAATTAGCTTACAGAATTATACTACTAGCCATCAAATTAACTTACAGAAAATAATACGCAACAGATCTAATATCATAAATGTCAACTGAACAGATTGCAATGCTAGAAATAGCTATAATTAGAAAGAAAGTTCACTCAAATTCACATCTTACTGCAAATGAAGGCATTAATATTTAACATGAAGCACTGCGAATATGCTTTATACATGGTCAGAGTAGAATATTATAAATCCAGTTTAAATAAACATGGAGGTTTTATTGTATTTTCTATAACTAGGTAATTTTAGCAATGACAGCACCACCTGCCTAATTCCTTAACAGTAGATGTTCTAGATCCCAAACAACATCATTTGATCAAAACATAGGGCAAGATAACCTGACTATAACTAGTTTTCAAATGCAGGTCTTCCACACATGTATTAGCGGAAGAGTAAAACTTCATTCATTTGAATCCCACCAAATCAAAACTCAAAAAAGCGATATGTAATTCTAATGAAATTAAAAGTTCAAAGTTTTGTCATTTCTTCCTCTACAAAGTCTCAAGTAAAAGGAAATAAGGTTTTTATTATTACTAAATTATTACTAATAATTAATGACAATCAACTTGTAGGTCCAGCATTTCATTCTTTTTTATTTATGGATCTTTGTGTTCTTATAGGATGTATTCATATGCTATAGATCCTTAGATGTATCTGAGACACTGCATATTCAGTATGATAATTTTATATAATTTATTTTATATTATCTACTAGTACACTTTTTTTTACAATATGTACTACTTGATTTTTTTTTAAACTACATTTCTTTTAAAACCATTCATAGTTCAGACTTTTCACTAAATCATACTGGCACTTCCCTCATTAGTGAGATTTTATCATGCCACTATGATGTAGGACCTTAAAAGGACAGGAGTAGATGAATAAATTTCCGGGACGCCTGTTCTATCATCATTGTTGTCATTTTGAAATTGTCTTATTTCAATAAACTGAAATCAGTCACAGGAATGACTGGCATGTTTGGTGTTGCTTGAACTTACAACTGTTCCCAATGAACAGAGAAATGTTCTCTTGCAATCTGAGTCATGTGTAATTACAATATGACAAGGTCTCTCCCAGGCTATGTAAGCTGGCATTTTTCCCAGCACTTGTCACATCATGGAAAACACACATACAAATAAAAATCTAAAAAATAAACATTTTAAAACAATGGTTTACATGACTGGGTTTTTTTTTTTTAAATAAGTAAAAGTTATCCATACCAGAGAATACACAAGTGCATTCTACCAACAAGCACCTCTGAAACACCAGAAATTGTCCTACTATTAAACAAGCAGCACACCACACCTAGCAACAATTCCCAGGTCTGGGCTGCAGAGTCATGTTCCCTCAGGCTGGACAGAAAATCATTAAGTATAGGAAATAAAGGGAGAGTGTCACACCACACACCCACTAGAGCAGAGATGGAGCTACGAGAAAAACAATTCTTGATCGTGAAATTTCTGAATGCCAATCTGTTCATTGTCACAGTATATAAACTGTTACTTCAATTGCTGTACTTCATGCAAAAAAAAAGAAAAAAAAAGGGGGGGAGGGCACCTCTTTCTTCCAAAACATAAACTGTGAATTTTTTTAAACATTCTAAATCAATAGCAGTCAGATAATGGCAACCTTGGGTACCAAGAGTCTCAGGGGTAGATGGCTTCTTTTGTTAAAAACACTGCAGTGACTAACAAACCCCAAAAGAAAAGATACTAAGAGCCATCGTACCCAATCCTGTACAGTAATTAAGACCTGACAGTCTACTCAGTATCAAGACTTTGAGACACAAAATAGGATTCGGTTAAAGGATAATGATTTCTCTGGTTATGCTTGGATACAAAATCCAACTTAAAGAGTTCCCACTAGCAAGGCATATTCCTTGTACTAGAAATGTAATTCATTTATTAATCATCAAACAAAGCCTGTCAAACTCAACTTCTTCCATTTGAAAAGAGCATTACAAACTAAGTCAGGGAAAGAAAACATAGCACAGCCCCTTCACCACTTGAGCTTGGGAAACAAAAAACGCATCAAAACAACCTCTGCCACCTCTACACTCGACCCAGCATTTCTCCTTTCTTTATTCACTGCCTGTATGTTCAATAATTCCCACATAGCTCTAAGCAGAATGGATTTATTATGATGTTGTTCTAAGGAACTGCAGGAGTTCTAGATGCCAATAAAGATTACAGATCAAATGGGAGATAACTACTAACCATTGTGTCTACTTAGATAAATAAACCTGCTCACAAACAAAGCACCTTATTGTAGTGGTACTGTTACCTCCACTAATCCAACTAAAACAACCAGACAGTAGCTTCCATGAGGGTGAAAGAAACTGAAATTGAGGTTACCCAAACCTCTTTTCCCAATATCCTGTGACATTACAAACTGTCTCGTTTGAACACTGTCTTGCCCTGCACAGAAAAACGTTTGAAATTGTACAGACCGGACAGAATTATGCAAACTCAGAAAAAAAAAATAAAAATAAAAAGTCAAAGAAACGAGGTGGTGAAGCCTTCAAAGCAGAAGGCAAGTGTTCCTATTGAAACTTAAGAAATTTCCACAAAGCAATCTCAGACAGCAAACTCTTCCCCTAAAGCTAAGATCGGGAACCCCACCCGCTTAAAACACCGCTATCTAGGCAGGACCAAGTGCCATCAAAGAAGAGGGAAGATTAAACCTTTATTCAGACAGAAAGATAAGGCTGGAAAGACCTAGTAGAGAGCAGGGGGAAAAAAAAGTCTGCGGTAACCTTCAAACAACGTGTTATAAAGCAAAGATCTCGGCAGGGAACACGAATACCTGAACAGGAAACAAATACTCAAAATACATTTTTATTTTTAAAATGCTGCAAATCAAACTCATTTTTTTTCCCTGAAAAAACGCGAATGCCATTTATCCTCTACAGCCCCACCCCCAACCCTTAACGACTGTACCATCCATAGCCTAAGCTGCTAACCCCAGAGGACTGGCGAATTCTTGCTTTGGAAAAGAAAATACTGTACACCTGATGGTCTTTTTACATGCGGTGACTTTTGAAAAGCCAGAAGACTGGGCTGGGAGCCTCTTGCTTCCTTGCCGCAGCAAACACCAGGCTGAGAGCTCAGCAAACATACAAGGAAGGAGAGAAGGAAGGAGGAGGGGAGAAAATCACACTGGCAAAGTCAATTGTTTTCCCTCTTCTGTCTCCTAAAGCAAATACTTAAAAAAAAAAAAAAAAAAATCAGCACCTCCTTTATATTTGTCCTACCTCTTTTTGGCCTAGGGAAGCTTTCATGCAAGTGAAAGACGACTTTCTCCACAAAGTGCTGAATGTTACTGTGCTCGGGTCCGCGAACAAACACCATCCAGTCGTGGGTAAAACCCTCCACGGTGGGTTTCTTCCTAACCTGGGCTCGGTGCCCTAGCTCCAGCTTCACCTGAACAGCACACTGAAGAAGGGAGAACAGAGACAATAATGAATAATGGGGAAAGATGATTTCACATTTAAGATTATGCATGGTTTTTTTTTTTGATGCACACAAAAGAAAATAGTATTCTTCACACCCACGTTTCACACGCGTATAAACACAAATAGATACACATACGTTTCATGTCTTTCACATACACCCAATAAGGTGAGATCAGGTCAGTTATACTCCAGATGAGCTCTAATTGTAACGGAATGCTACCCCCAATGGAGGGGGGGGAGGTAGAGAGGAAGAGGAGGATGAGGACACCTAACAACAGACACATTGGAATCAAATATAATTAAAAAGCAAGGCGAGATCAGTTCTCAGACAATATAAGGCCAGGTGGCAGCGAAGAATGGGGGTTGGGGAACCCCTTCATAGAAAGTAACCCCGTAAAAGGAACAATCCTATGAAGTCTTTGTGTGTGTGTGTGTCTATGTCTTGAGAGAGTACATGCATGCAAGCATGCATGTGCAGCGCAGTGCCAAGCAGAATTTAAACTGTAGGCATCTTTTGCTAGTGGGCAAGTCACAAACTCCTGTGCTTTTTATTACAGGACTCGTGGACAGCAAATATAAGACATCGTCACACACACACATACACACCACCTAAAAAGCATACAACGCGCCAATACATTAATAACTTAACATACCCTGCCACTACCCCCTCCCCAAAACAAACATTACGCATAATAGGTAGCGTGCCCTGTTGCCGTGAACCCCATACAGAAATAGAAAACCGCCCAGATAAATCCCGCAAACACCCAGAAGAGCACCAAAGGGCCTTCCCCATTCCATGCTCCCCCAAAAAAAATTAATTTTAAAAAAAAGGAAAAGAAAAACGGGGGTGGAGGGCGGGGTAAGGCAGATTCATCGTTGTTACGCTGCACACATAGAAACACATACATAGCATACACACACACATGCATGGGGTTAAAGTTGCGTGTGAGCACCGGTGCTGTCACAGACACGCCGGGAAAGAACGCACCATCCTAGCGGCGACTGCGGCGCCCGCCTCCGGTGCCGCTACTGCTGAGAGTCCGCCCTGTACAGTACACACTCTGCTCCCGGCTGCTGCAGCGGCTGCTGAAATATGGCTGAGTTATTATTCGCCTCCTCCACCGTGTCTGCGTGTGTGTCTGTGTGTGTGAGTGTGTGTTCGTGTGTGTGCGCGCGCGCGTATGTGTGTGTGGTGTGCGCGCTTCTTGCAATTGCAAGGCGGGGGGGGGTGGAGGAGTATATGGGGGGGTGAGAGTGCAGAGGAGGGAGTGGAGATTTAGAGGGAAAAGCAGCATACTGCAAACCATACCAACCTTTCTCTAATTGGAACCACGGAGCAGTGTCTGGGCAGCAGCAGCAGCAGCGCTGGGTGAAGGAGGAGGAAAGAAGATTTTTTTTTGCATGTACTTACCGAGCTGGCCATGCCTGGGGGCCCGGAGGTTTGCTGGGGTGTTTTTTGCTACCCCGACTCCCCCCGCCCCCACCCTCCCCTTCTCAGCTGTAATTCATGAAGAAGCTGATATGAATGAGAGTGCGCCTAGGAGAAGAGGGTAGATGGCGGACATTCTCTGTCTTTACTCCCCCTCCCCTTGCCCTGTCTCTCGCTCGCTCGTTCTCTCGCTCGCTCTCGCTCTCTCTCTCGCTCGCTCGCTCTCTCTCGCTCTCGCTCTCCCTCTCTTTCTCTCAGTCTCTCGCTCTCTTTCTTCTCTTTCTCTGTATCTCTCTTTCTCTCTCTCTCTTTCTTTCTCTCTCTCTTTCTCTTTCTCTCTCTCTCTTTCTCTTTCTCTCTCTCCCTCTTATTAAACTGAGCCCCGACAGCCAAAGCAAAAGCAACCAAACAGCAGCAACAGCAGCAGGGGCTGAGACTGGATTTCGGAGCATGCGCCTTGAGCTGGGAGCTACTGACACTAGACACAGAACCCGGTGCAAGAGGGAGGGACTGTGGAGGGAAAGAGGGAGGGACTGGTTGGAGGTGGGGGGGGAGGGAGAAGGGAGAGGGAAAGAGATCGACGGAGCCAATCAAACACGGTAACTAAATTACACTAAACCTCAGCGGCTCTCCCCGCCCGATTACGGCCGAAACCGAAATGCATTACTTAAAGTAACAGGTTATTGAGGAAAAGAGTAGAGGAGGGTTAGAACACTTGGAAAGTCTTGGGCAGCTGGGGGGAGCGATCCCAGCCCCTGTGCAAACACCTCCGGACTTACAATAAAAAAACGGATTAAAAGTGTTGGAATGTAGCCAAAATAGAGCCCCCTTGAAAGCCCCAGCTTCAGAGTGAGGGTGGAAGAGAGCGGCAAGAGAAGAGGAGTGGGGACGGAGGCTTAGATCTTCCTGGACTTGCTGGAAAAGTTTGCTCTTTCGGAGAAGGAAGATAGCTACTTCATAAATGCCTAAATAGTTTGTTTGCCTTTCACAAAAAAAAAAAAGTTTGCCTTTGTGCTTAAATAAAACAGAACATCCAAAAGCACACCCCAAAATAAACAACATACATACACGCACACACACGTCAAACTGGTAAATTACTAGTTAGTTCAGTGGCAAGAGCACTGAATTTGGAGTCATTATTTCAACTCTTATTAAGCGCCTACTATATTCCCTGGCCTATCCTAGGCTCTTTGAGTCATAAAGACAAAAACCAAAAAACCACTAAATTAGTACTAAAATGAACTTAAAGCCTCGGCTCTGTGACCTACGACAAATCGCTATCTCTGAAAGCCTCAGTTTACCCATCTGCCAAATGAGAGGGTTATCGCTGCTCTCTTCTAGTAAACCCAGTACCACTGACCTGTGCTGGGTTCAAAATTGGAGAAATCTCTATCAAGATGTTATTACAATGGAGGGAGGGAGAAAGGGGTGAGAGAGAGAGAGACAGGGAGAGATGAAGGAAGGAAGGAAGGAAACTGATCGTTCTCCCTTAGGGAATGCTTTGAGAAGTTGACTGAGCTTTGAAGCAGTTCAATATCTAAGATGCCCAGGTGACGATAGGAGACAAACGTCACGTCTCTGAGCTGTGGCGGGAAGTTGTTTTCTTTTGTAGTCTTTTTTTCCCCCTCTCCTTGGCAGCGGGTTAGATTGCATCAGAACTGGCTTAGTTGCCCTTTGAGGACTCGTGGGGCAACTGGGAGGATCAAAATAGCAGACAAAGCTAATATTGACAATAATGCGCATAAATTGGATTATAATCTCTATGAGTTTTGGTGACAGTAAACATAATCCATCTCAGGATAATAATCGGGTTAGCCTCCCGGGTGACAAACTTCCCACCAGAGGGGAACCCTAAAGGGCTCCCCGTAAATTTTTCTGGCAGGTATTATTTCGCCTATGGACCAAAGACTAGGATACTGGAGAGGATGTCAAACAAGAAAAATAATCTTAAGCAAAAAGTAACTCCAGACGCCTTACTAAGTACTTGAGTGGGCAAGAACCTGATAGTTTCAATTTACTGAGTCGGAAAGGCGAGATAATTTAATTCAGAAGGTATAAACTGTTTGCATTTTTCTTTCTCTTTCCCCTCCCCCCCATGTCTCACCCCTTCTCCAGTCTCTCCCTTTCACTTTCCTCCTCCATCTCTGAACTGGTCTCCCTTCCCTGCCTTTCTTCCCTTTTTCCTTACATTTTCTTTGACTTTCTTTGTTATCTTCCCTAACCTCCATTTATCCACAACTTTTTTCTCTGTTCTTATCCATTTCTGTAACACAAAAAAATAAAAAATAAAAAATACCACACATCAGTTAACTATCTATCCTTAGGATTTGAAGCCAAAGATCTTAAATACCAGAACTAGAGAAGATTCATTTGAGGTGTCAGAGAACAGGTAGATTGCCTCCGACAGACGCCTGGTCTGGGTCAACTCAACTCCTCCTTAGGAGGTCCCTTTGTAACACCAACCCTCCGGGCAGTTAAACCGTAGATATCAGGAGTCAAATCCTGCCAAATCTGTGGGGCTTGGTTTCCCAAACAGACTAGCCACACACTCGGAGTAGCATCAACCCTAGTTCCCAGTCACCACATACAAACAACAATAAGCCAAAAAGCCTTTCAGGCACGGAGAGCTGGGTTCACCTTTTCTTTATCGATGACCCCAATTACCTTCATCGTTCTACACTGAAAAACTAGCAACGTTTGTTAATTCGCACACCAGCAGAGAAAAACGATCGAGGAGGAAAAAGGCCTTTTTGACAGCTTAAACAGAAATAACAGTTTGACTTAGTTGTATTGTGTCTATGTGAATACGCTCATATATGCAATGAAATTAATTGGTAATATAAATTCTTCAGGTAAGTGAAGCAAGTAAGAAAGAGTCCTGCCAGAGGAAACAATGTTTCTTAACTACTCTTTTTCAATGCATTTAATTTTTTTAAAAAAGAGGACTGACTGAACAGGTAGAGATCCTATTTGAATACAGGTGACATCAAAGAAAACTAGTCCCTTTTAGTTATAGTTGATGTCAGTATTACATTTATTGAGTGCCAAAATAGGCTCGAATCGTACATAATACTTTGGAATATCATACATAATACTTGAAATCTGAACTCTTTCCTTTATGAATTGTAGATTTTAAAATTTCAGAATTGGGCAAGACCAAAAAGAGTAAATTAAAATCAAAAGTGTAAGGTCACAATGAATTATTTCGCCAACACTCCCAGCCCTTTAAAAGAAATCATTTCAGAACCTACTGTTTTTGAAGAATAAAACCTGGGAGAAAGGAAGATGCACAATATGGTCAGTAGGTGGCGCAATGAGTCCTTACACTACCGTCCTTACTTGACCTTTTTTAAAAATTTAAAAAGAAATTTAAGGAGCAGTTTCCACATTTGGGGGGCAGAAGGATTCAAGACTGTCTAACAATTTTTGCCCACTCTTCAACGAAAATAAACTTTTGTGAACCATTTTGATAAGCAGTAATGAAAACAAGGTCTTGCTAATAAAATGAAAGTTATGATAAATATTGGAAATCTGGACCTTGAGAGGTGGATTTTGGTTTTTTTCCCCTTTAAATGCGAGTTAAATTTAGAGAAAAAAAATTTTTTTTGGTCTATAATGCTAAGAATAGTATATTTGTAGTTGGAGGAAATGGGCTCAAATCTCAACTCTCAATGTAGCTCTCCCTGCATGAGCAATATTCATCAAGTGACAACCTGTCTCAACTATTTCTTCAGCAAAATTAAAGGGCTAGACTAGCTGATGTCTAAGGTCCTTTTCAGCTCTAAATCTAGGATCCTACAAATTACAGGATCTATATTCCTCTAACTAAACATTAACGTTTAAAGTAACAAGTAGGTTTTTATTCCTGACTTTTCACTAAATTGTGTAACCTTGAATAAATCTTTTAATCTCTCTGAACCTTAGATGCCTTAGCTATAAAGTGAGGATATGCATAGCATCATAGATCTAGTCCTGGAAATCTAATTTAATCCAAAATTGATAATCCTTCCAGGATCTAAAATTTCACAAAATTCTAAATAATGACATTCATTTAATCTTCCTCCATTAAATATTTATTTGGAATGCAGTTAGAAAAGTGGTAGAATTTCATTATAATGCATATATTTTCAAAGTCAATTCAAATCTTTAGGATATGGGGGTGGAAAGAAAGGGCATCTCTATAAATAATTTGCAAGAGAAAAGAAATGTTTTAAATATAGTAGAATAGCAAAGTATTCTCAAAGACCATCTTTACCTTCCTCCCTTTCTAGCCCATCCACCTACTCACCCTTTTTACCCCAGGCTCTACCTTCAGCTGTGTTTGGTTTAGGTGGGTGATTTGAAATGGGGTTCTGAGGTAGTCAGACTTTGGAGTATTTGAGGTAGAGTGTAGTGTTGGTGAAAGAATTAAAAAGATAATTACTTAAGAGAGCTAAAGAATTATTTCAGCAAGTAGACCAAACTAAAGAAGGGAGAATTTTGTTGTCCTTGATTATTTCTTGTGCAGAATTCCTTATCAGGTCAACAAAACAGTTAACTCCTATTAGTTATTCTACTCCAAAAGGGAATGGATTTGTTATTAGCACACTTCCTACTAATTGTATTTTTTAAAGTTATTTTTAATTGCAAAGTAGGGTGCTTGTCCAAAGCAAGTTAATTGAGGAGATAATATATGCATATCCTTTAGATCACAGAAAACAGGAGAAAAAGAAGGCATTTTACAAAATAAAAGTTTTTATGAGGACCCCCAAAGCCATTCTTTATTTTCATTTCACAATATTTCAAGAGAAGGATATGTGTGTTGTATAGACATAAATGTATATGTTGTATAGTAATATGACACAGGCACAAAGAATTAAAATTAATTATTTGAAAACACAAAACCAATCAATTGCAGAGCAAGGAAGAAAACACAGGTGTACTTTTTCCCGGTCCCATATTTTACTTTAGAAAACTCAGCACAATAACAATAAATTGATTGGAATAGCAGCCCATTCACAATTGCCTTTTTTCTAAACTAAAGTATGTTCTAAGTATACCTTATTGAAACTCTAGGAGGAAAAATCTTTCAATGGAATAAAGAATTATAGGCTTCTTGATCATAAGAATATTATTTCTGTTGAACAATCCAACCCATTTTATTATCATGGAAATATGTTGGAAATTTCACATATTTTAAGAGATGTCATTAGTGATCATATTTAATTCATGATTCTGTTATAGTGTCTCAGGATTTCCAAAAGAGTAGGATTCCTCATCATTCTACTGGGGGGAAAAAATTGTTTTGATAAGTATTTAAGCATCTTGTCAATGACTTTCTAGAGAAAAGAAATACAGTCGCTTCATCAATTAGAAATAATGCAAGATAATTCCTGAAAATAAATTTAGAAAATATTAACTTTTAGAAGATAAAAGCTCCCTCATAGCAATCATTTGACAATTTAGCAAGGTGCTGCCCTGACTTGATAATAATAGCTAACATGTTAAGATTTGCTTAGTGTCCTAAAGTTATTTTTGCATATTTCTTAGACCAAGAGTACAGATATGGAGAGGAGAGGAATATCTAAAAACATTTTGTGTCACATAAGACAGTGTGATTGAAAACCTTTGCATAATGTGCACAAAACTCTAAAAGACTATAGCTGACAAGCAAAATAAATTTGAACTTACTTTATTTTTTACATCTCCAAAATTTTGTTCTATCTTTCAATTAATCTTTATATAAAAATTTAATCTTATGTTGGTGGCAACTCTCAGGTGGCAATATTCATTCTTTTATTTATTTTTAGTAGCTATGAAATTAGTAAATAATTGTTTTCTTCTAAATAGACAAATAAAACAGTCTGCCTTAATAGGCCAGAGAGGGAAAGGACTATATCAGGCATATGAGCCATGTACAATTGAAGTACAATCAAAGATTTATATCTACTTCAACCCTTACAGAAGAGGAAATGAGAAGACCAAATCAACTGAGGGATTTATTTAGCATCCCAGATAGAAACTGGAAAAATTCAAGATTGGAATTCAGGTCTTCTGACTCCAAATATAACAAATCTTTCCACTGTAAAATGTTGGACCCCTAAAAGCAGAGTTGAATGAGAGGGGTATAGTAGGTTGAAACAGATTTTAACAGTATAGGAAGTTGATTATTTCATAGTATTAATATTTTTTTACTGCATTGAAAAAGTTATTTGGCTTCAAAAAGTTTTCTCCATGATAGGATCAGGTAAACTAATCAGATTCAGTTCTATATTGACAAGCTTCAATAATCAATTTTACAGACTTTCAGAACTAAATGAACATTGGAATTAATTATTAGATCAACACCTCCCTCTTTTTACAAGTTGAGGAAAAGGCAGTACCAGAGGAAAAGTGACCTGTTGGAAATCCACTTTCTGGAATGTAGAACTACTAGCACTAGACACTCTTAAGGTCTCTCTTAAGAATTTTAGAACTGATTGTAGGACATGGAAGATGCTGGTACAGGACAGACCAGCATGGTGTGCCCTCATCAGAGAAGGTGCTGGGCTCTGTGAATAAAGCAGAACTGAAATAGCTCAGAAAAAATTCGAGATGCACAGAATTAGAGAAGTCACCCCAAATGTCCATAGGGACTATTTGTGACCAACCTGCAGCAGAGCATTCCTCATTCATACTGGTCTGATTGATTAGACACAGTCGGACCCAGTTGGGAGTAACTCCACTCTAACACACTGCTGTCATTTTGGTCCTTTTCAAAAATGAAGGACAACAATCAACTAGCCCTAGATCTAAAGTCTTCTGACTTCCAGGTTTTTACCTTTCCTTGAGTTGCAGATTGTTCAAATCACTCACATTGACTCAGGTTAAATTTGTCTGGAGATTTCTAAACATGTCTCTTCTATCTTCTTGTAAAATCCTTTTTTTTTTTCAGACCTCAGTGTAACACTTCACAGTTGTTCCTATTGAGGGGCTTAATATCACAGACTGTTATAATCTTTTTGGAGACTCATTCAACGAATTAGCCATGCTTCTTAGCTTTGTGTCATCGGCAAATTTGATAAGCATGCCATTTATGTCAATGATAAAAATGAGCAGGAGGGCTTGGAAGCATGCACATGCTACTTTCATTACAGATTGAATTATGTTTCACTGGTGAGAATTCCTTAAGGTCTCTAAGCAGAGTCTGGCACCTCAGCCAGTTTTCTTCCCCTTTGCCTAAGGAGTGCAGAACAGAAACAGCTTTTCATCCTTCTCCCTGAAGCCTTGGAGTCCAACCTGTTCTTTTGTCAGGTTTTAGCACCCCACCCCAAAGTCTCCCTGAGAATTCATTTCTGAAAATCTTCCCTAAGCCATGATCATTTCTAATTTTTTTTGTTTATAGAACATATGAGTAATTTTTCAACATTGACCTTTGCAAAATTTTCTGTTCCAAATTTTTCCCTCCTTTCCCCCCAACCACCCCCAACCACCTCCCTTAGATGGCGAGTAGTCTAATACATGTTAAATATAAGCCATGATAATTTCTAGGCCTGCTACCTCCTTCTTAGAAAGCCACCCCATTTATAAATAGATTCCAGTGAAAATAAAGCTATTTATTCATATCTCTTTTAATAATTAAATAATTTCCTTTTTTTAAAGTTTTTTTTATATTTTCAGAATTTATACATGGATAATGTTCAGCATTTTCCCCCTACAAAACCCTGTGTTCTATTTTTTTCCTCCCTTCCTCCAACCTCCTCCCCCAGTCGACAAGTGATTCAATATTTGTTAAACATGAGAAATTCCTCTATATGTATTTTCACAAATATGCTGCACAAGAAAAAATGAGATCAAAAAGGAAAAAAATGAGAAAGAAATCAAAATGCAAGCAAACAATAACAAAAAAGAGTAAAAATACTATATTGTCACCTATATCCAATTCCCACTGTCCTCTCTCTGAGGACATTTTTTTTTTAACTCTGTAGACTCAAAAATGGAAAGACACCTTAAAGGTAATCTACTCAACTTCTCCCATCTAAGGCAAGAATTCCCTTTATATTATTTCTGAACAAAATAGTCTTTTGATGGCTGCCTGAATTTTTCCAATAACAGGAAACACTCAAAAGACAGCCTATTCCATTGATGAACAGAACTATTTATTGCAAAGTCCTTCCTTTATAGCAAGCAAAAATCTGCTGCCCTGTAACCTCCATCTATTGGTCTTGGTTCTCTGTGGCCAAGCAGAACAAGTCTAATCTTTCCTGAGTTTGACAGCTCTTTAAATATTTGAAAAGTGATTATATCTCCAGTAAGTCTTTTTTTTTCCCTTGAGGCCAACCATTTTGTTAGTAGTCCATAATATTTATATCATTTGTGACTACTGATACAAATTTAACTCATATCCTAGCTCATCTTACCTCTCTCTTCTCTCCAATACATCTTTCACACCAATCACGATAATTTTTCTTATGCAAAAATCTAGAGATATTATTTATTCCTTCACTCAAAAATTCAATAAAATTAAAAAAAAATAAATTCAATAAAATCCAAAAACATTTTCCATAGCTACCTATTAACTACCAAATGAAGTTCAAACTTCCTCATGTGTTATTCAAGCCCCTCTAAAATGTTATACCTTTCCAGCCTCATTTCAAGTCACTCTATATTATAACTAAATTGAGCAAAACTCTTATGAGCTTCTTTGCTATTGTCAAGGGCACAATTGTCTTCATAGTCATCTAAACCTGTTACATACCATTATATATCATTATATATACCAAATATACCATTGCCAAATCATGTCATTGTTATCTTCACATACCCAGTGCTCATCTCCTTCTCTCATAGAGCCACAAATCTAATTCAGGTCTTCATCATTTCTCTCTCTCTCTCTCTCTCTCTCTCTCTCTCTCTCTCTCTCTCTCTTATTTTTTTAAATTTCATTTTTCTGCAATTACATGCTAAAACATGTAATTTCAAAAATTACTTTCTTAAAATTTTTTTAACATGTTAAAAAGCTTTGAGTTCTAAATTCTATTCCTCCCTCCTTTCCCCCTCCTCTCTAAAATGGTAAACCATCAGATATAAATTATACATGTGCAATCATGTGAAATATTTCCATATTA
>JAJPUD010010387.1:0-62821 GCA_023553655.1 Myrmecobius fasciatus
TTCTTGAAGTCTTATTGAGTCATTTACTTCTATTTGTTCAATTTTAATTTTTAAAGTATTATTTCCTTCAGTTATCTTTTTTAGCTCCTTTTGTAGCTGGCCAATTGAATTTCTGGATTCAATGCATTCTTTTTCCATTTTGCCAGTTTTATTTTTCAGTGAATTGTTGTCTTTTTCCAATTCACCAATTTTGTTTTTCAGTGAATTGTTGTCTTTTTCCAATTCACCAATTTTGTTTTTCAGTTCACCATTTTTATTTTCCAGTGAATTGGTGATTTTTTCCAATTCACCAATTTTGTTTTTCAGTGAACTGTTTTCTTTTTCCAATTCACCAGTCCTATTTTCCAGTTTTTGATATTTCTGTTGCCCTGATCTCAATTTATTTCCCCATTCTTCTTCTAGCTCTCTTTTGAGATTCTTAATGCAATCATCCAGGTAAGCCTTCTGAAAGGGAGACCAACTTAAGTCTGCCTTTGTGGCTTCATCTGGGATTGTTTTCATAATGTCAGGATCTGGGGACTGTTCTATTTTTTCTCCGTAAAAGCTTTCTATGGTGAGAGCTCTCTTCTGCTTCTTGCTCATGATTTAAAGTTGGGATATTGGTCAAAAGCCGAGAAAACTGCAACAATTTGTATTTGCCCTGGGGCAGTTTGCCGAGTTGACTTCAGGTCTGAGGCTGGTCGGGCTAGATTCACACTAGGACCACGTTTTCAGCTGGTCTCGATCCACCCTTTTCCAAAGGCAGATCTGCCAAAGCACCTGCCCACAAGCAGAGCAAAGTGGCCCAGGCGTCTCCCAGGGGCTTCCTGGGTGCCCAAAATCCGCCCCTCTAGCGCAGCCCTGACTTCCGCCCTGGCTGGAGTCTGATTGTGACCAGCTGCCGATTTCCCCTGAGGCTAACCTTCTCCGGAGTTCTTTCACGGTAGATCTTTGATAGAAGTGCGTTGTAGTCCGAATGCTTGGAGTTGCTCTCACTTAGAAACCAGTTGGAAGGCTTACTGTCTGGGTTTGAGGGAATGTCCCGGGAGTTCACAGAGAAAGCTGTCCGCAGTTTGCCATCTTGGCTCCCAGTTAATAGCAATATTAAAAAAAAATTATACTTCTCTCCTTCAAGTATCCTGAGAATAGTTAATTTTATTTCCTGAAAATTGTTTTATCTCCAATACAAACTTAGCTGCTATATACTTGTTTTCGTCCAGTTTTAGCTATTATACTTTGTTTCCTTGGTGCCATTTCTGCTTCTTATATGGCAAAATCTTAATTATATTATCAAAGTTCAAATGCTTTTACTCCACCTTAATTAGTGAATATAATATCTGGTTTAATTAATTTTCCCTTTCCTACTATGATTTCTGTAGATATCCTTCGATTTACTGATTCTATCTGTTTTATAAAATAGCACTGTTTATAATCTTCCACATTTCTCTTGCCTAAGATTTTCATAAAATTTTATACTCAAAATGCTTACACTTCTTATCTGTTATATCCTCCTTTTTGACAAAAATGTGAATTATTTCCCTATGCAGTTTCAAGTCTACTTTTTCTCAATTGACTTATAAGTTAAACTTACATAGACTATTGTAATAAACTATATTATTACCTTCTCTTTTACCTTTTGTCCCATTTTTTAATGTCAAGGATTTATTTTAAGGGGTGAAACTGGACTAATTTTAATTGGATACTATATTTTTGCTTTATTTTTGGTTTGTTCAGATATGGCATTTTTAGTGATGTGTATTCACATTGAGTGATGTGATTTAGTAAATCACTTCCTTGAGGATACAAAGAAAGCTGAGTGAAATACAAAATAATAATATAAACTGTGAAATTTAATTTTCTAACAAATTTAACAAACAATATTGGAAAGGAACATTTTTTATGACATCACAGAATTATGTTGTACATCTAAATGATAAATTTAATTATTTGCCTCAGATATCTTTACTATTATTTCAAGATTGTTGACTTTCTTCAAAATATTTCTGGGATAACTTCTTTCAAATTTTCCCCAAAATAGTTTGCAATTCACAGAAAAAAGTGAATATTAATAATTTATGAAACCTGTCACTATTGACACTAAAGAACATTGCCCAATTTGATCTCAGGCTTTAATCATCAGTTGGGTATCTTAATGATTTCTCATTCTAATACATAAGTAAAAAACTCCCCAATAATAAAGATTGTTTAACATTTTGAATATTCAGGTGGCTATTACATAGCCTTTATATGAGATTTTAAAAGCTTTTTTTTAATGAGTAATGATTGATTTATAAGATTAAGTGTGTGGTTTCCCAAGAAAGTTATTGATATTAACAATATTAATTTTGATTTTTATTAATCTGAAACTTTTATTAAAAATTAAAAAATATCAGTCACACTGCATCATTGTCATACCTAAAGATGAATACTGGCTATTCTCAAGGATTTTATAGGAGCAATGTCATCCAATAAGGACTTCTGCATTTCTATTTGCTTCTGGGTTTTCACAAGTTAGCAATTTATAATGGTATTATACAAATATGAATTCATTATTGTGTTTAATATTAATGTTTCTTTTTGATTTTTGATTATGTTATCACACACACACAAACGAATCCCTAGAATTCAAGCACAAAACCCTTTTTATTCAGTGATATTATGAGGTAATGCACGCGAGGGTAGGGAGACTAAATTAAATTCAGGCAAACTTTGTCCTTCCCTAAGGACTATAAGGAAAACAGAGAGAGAGAAGACAAATAGAGCATAAGAATTTGCAACAATTAAATCAAAAAATTTATAATTATAATTACAATAGAAATAGTCCCATTACACAGATATGGTTATTTCTTAATTAGGTTTCTGAAATTATGCATACTATATATATATATGTATATATATATATATATACACACACACATATACACATACATATATTCACATACATACACACATGCATATATACACACATGTGTATTAATTTAGATTCAGATATGTGCTGCATCTATGCACATATATGTGTGTGTGTATACATATAAATATACACATATTTGCCCATATATATGTGTATATGCATTTATATCATATGTATACATATCTCTATATCTGTGTATGTATATATGTATGTATATGTACACATAGTATCATCAAATTTATTATTTTATTGGGAACATTATTTTCAATTTCCTGACTTTAGCATATCTACATCTTTAAACGAGTGAGTTATCTTAATGAAATAATGTAAATATAGAAAAGTGCTCCTTTGACATTTTAAGTTAATGTCTCATTGTATGACTTATACTGACTAGTAGAATTAAAAATTACTAATTACAGGATTTACATTTGCTTAATCAGAAAAATCAACACAGTCAGTCCTGTTATCTGCATTTCATTTCATCACTGATGCTGTGATATATGAAGTCCCATGCTTCATGATTTATTTTTAATGGCTATATCAAACATGTAGTTGAAATGATTTACTCTGGGATCCAGTTGCTGCACAAACAAAAGACAGCAAAATTCAAATGGGAAAAGATATGATTCCTCTTAAAAAAATAAAAGAATGAAAGAATTGATGACAATGGATAAGCATGTAAATGAAAAAAAAATCAAAGTACTATGTGCAAAGCAAATGTTATACATTGTAAAAATTCCTCTTCAACAAATTTGAGTAAAATTTGACTTATCATAGTAATTTTGGACTTAATATAGCTGATCAAATTTAAGCAAATTCTGCCCCATCTATTTTATCTGGCTTGCTAACAAAGTAAAATAAAATCAAAATTCATATCTATTTTCCCACTATATGTAAAATATTCTCATTTAGGAAATCATCAAGTCAAATGCTCTTTTTCTGAAGATGGGAAAAATAGGCGGATCTATTTGGATAATTTTATTTTTAATTTTTATTTAAATTTTGTTGATTTTAATGCAAGGTTCTGGGGTTTATCATATCCCTAAAATGTCAAAACTCCTTGTGTGTTCTAGTTTAGTACAGGTTCAAAAAGGTACCATTTTGGATACAATGTCGAACTTTTGAGGAATTTCTGTTAGCAAGACAATGTTTCAGAACAAAGTATATGTTTGGTTATTGCTTTTGATTGTGGCCAGTCTCTGGTGTACCACACTCATAAACATGCTGCTCCCTCAGAGATAGTGAGTCAAAGCACAATTTAATAAAAGCTGTGATAAAAAAGAGACAAAGCCAGATTTACTTTGAACAAAAGCCAAATTAATCTGACACTGAAGTATTTTGTCCTTTGTGTGAAGAAGAGTTAAAATCACCAAATGCTTTTCTTATAAAACTGTAATCTGATATAGAATAGTTGGATTTCATTTCAGTAGAACTCTATAGAAGAGAAGGAAGACAGAATGTTGTCATATAGGTTTTAATTACCTTGAAATATCATATATTTATAAAAAAAATTTTACTCTGTTCAACTTCAAAACATAAGCTATTGTTCACGTTTCCTGTAATTACCAGTACTTAATGATAATAATAATTCTAGTGAAGGTCATAATTTTCCAGTCAAATTTTAAAATTCTAAAATCTGACACTTAAAGTGCTGCATTCAGTATACAACAAAATTGGAAAATGCAAGTGTCTACTGCTTTGGAAAAGATCAGTTTATGTCCAAATCCTAAAAAAGAAAATGTCCAGAGAGGATTCTAGGAAGATGGTATAGTAGATCAGAAAATTCTAAGCTCTTCAGATTTCTACCATAAGAAAAAAATTTCACATAAAAACAAATGCAGAAGAAACAAAAAATAAATGAGTTGGGGCAGAACACTGGTTGACCTGGGATAAGAGAAGATCAGAAGTTACCAAGATATTGGCTTGGCCTAGGTGAAACATAAACATCTACAGATTCATTCCTCTGAAAGAGCAAGCTGCAAATCCTGAGGCTTGTTGGGTTGAGAGGCAGCCTCTGCCCGTATTATATGAATTTTCACCTCACAACCAGTGGAAGAAGTTTTTTATCTGAGCCAGAGAAGATTGAAGGAACTTCTGCTGCTAAGAAACAGAAACGTCAGGGAAGCTAGGTGACACAGTGGATAGAGCACTAGCCCTGAAGTGAGCAGGACCTGAGTTCAAATTTAGTCTCAGACACTTAACATGTCCTAGCTGTGTGACCCTGGGCAAGTCACTTAACCTCAATTGCTTCAGCAAAAAAAAAAAAAAAAACAAAAAAAACAAACAAACAAACAAACAAAAAAACAGCAAGCTCAACTGTTCTGCCCTGGGAGCCTGGGAGTGAAAAAACTATCTAACATCCATTGAGTGCAGCAGAGATGCTGCAGCCTGTAGGTACTTAGAAGAGGATGGAATTCTTGGCTTTGAGTTAAAATTCCAGGGGACTTAAGGCCAGAGGGCCATCTCTTATATCCCAGGGCTAGAAGTGATTATAAAGCAAAAATGAACACAGTCATAGAAAGTTATTGTGGAACTAGGAAAGATCAGGTTTCATCTTCAGATGAGAATCAAAAGCAAAAATGTCCCTTCTGCCCAGAAGAGTGATGTCAAATAGTCATGTGTTGAAAAAGAATTCATAAAGGAATTCAAGACTTTAAAATGAAATGAAAGAGATTGAGGAAAAACTAAAAATAAGATCAATCCAAGATAAACAAGATCATGTTTAAAAAAACTAAGCAAATATAAAAGGAGATATACAATTTTAAGAAAGAAAATGACTCCTTGAAAACAAGAATTGGATAAGGGGAAGCCATCAAAGGTATGAGACAACAAAAACACTAAAATATATCTAAACAATGAAAAAATAGAAGAGAATATGAGACATCCTATAAGTATAGATCTGAAGAACAATTAAGAGAAAACATAAGAATAATTGGACTATCAAATAGCTATAACCAAAAATAAAGAATCTTCATATAACAATACAACAGTTTTCCTGAAATGTTAGAATGTGAGGGGAACATAGAAATAGAAAAAATCTACTGATAACCAACTGAAAGAAATCTTACTAAGAAAACCTAGCATTACATCACAACCAAATTTTGAAATCCTGAAATAAAGGATTAAATATTATCAGCAACAAGAAAACAAAACAAAACAAAACAAATAAGATAGATAAATGGTTACTTTGAATGTGCACAGATATTGAAACATTACATATAGAAGAGGAAAAAGACTAGGGTTGTCACCAAAAATATCAACCCCAGCAAAGATAAGCATAATCCTGAATGAAAAAAAGAATATTCAATGAATTTACAGATTTTCAGAGTTTTATTATTAAATGAACTGAATTTAATAGAAAATTTTACATATGAGATCTAGGAGACATATACATATGAAAGATAAATTTTAATGGAGTCAAAAGAAAGATTGGGATAGAGCTGAGTATAACATGATTCTAAAAAGCAAAAATGTATAGGAAAAGTTAGAAAGAATAATTTGATTTTTATAATGAAATGTGAGAACAAGAACTGACATAAAGGAATTAGATGAGGGAGGAAGGCTGGTAGATCTGGAATCCTACTCACATGAGGAATGGTTTAAAGAGTGAAATTATCTATCTATCTATCTATCTATCTATCTATCTATCTATCTATTTATCTATTTATCTATCCACACACATTTATATATGTATAACAATTCATGTACACACACATGAATATATAAATATATAAATACATATATAAATATAAATATAAATATTTTTTTCTAAATTTATAAAACAGGAGGAAGGAATAGCATAAAGGAGAATATAGAGTATTTTGTAGATAAACAAGAATGGCATAACATGAGTAGATTAATGGGAATGGGATTAAATGAGAGGGAAAGGTTTGGGGGGCATGATAAGAGAGGAATATTTGGCATTAGTATAGGTTAAGTAATAGCGAAGCAAGTTAGCACATAGAAGTATATATAGCACAGGAGTCAGTAGGGATATGAAATAAAGGTATATATAAGTATAACAGAAAAATAATTTATTACCAAAAAAGCAAGAGTAATAATCATTAATATCCCAGACAAAATTAAATCCAAAATAGATTTAATCAAAACAGGAAAAGGGGAAACCATGCTAGAAATCAACCACATTAATCAATATTGTTATAAGCTCTTTTAAATAACTAGATAATATAAAGTTGGAATATAGCTGTAATGTAGGAAATAATGAGTTGGTGGATTCAGAAAAATATGCAAAGACTGACACTTATGAAAGACAATGTTATCCATCTTCAGAGAAATATGACAAACAAGTATAGTACAGCCTTAAATAAGGTGTTTATGAATGTATATGTGTATCATTATAGATATCTTTATGTATGTATATATACAAATACTTAAAATATTTATAAATATATACATTTATATGTATATATGTTTCTATATATACACATACATACATACATACATACATACATATAGATATATATACAAACCAAAACCAATCAGATTCTAATTGGCCATGCATATGTCCTAGGCCAAGCCCTATTTAATCACTATTTGAGTCTTGATTGAATCAGATTGAATGTAAATAGCAGTCATTTCTGCTTTGCGCAGAAATCTTGAGGGTCTTTTCCTTCCAGATTAATTAATTAATTAATCAATCAATTGATTAATCTTGCTTTTTCTGGACTAGGCTAAAGAGTAGATTCTTTGCTTCAATTACTACCTAGTTTTAATCACTGATTGAGTGAGATTCAGTCAAACTAAGATCAGTTGATGAATTTAGCTTAAAAAAGGCCAAGATTTTGGATTTCATCCAGGGCTATCTCCAGTCATCTTAAACTATATCTGGCCACTGGATCCACATGGTTAATGAAGGGAAAATAAGGAAGGTGACCTTGCCCTGCCCTCCCTCACTAAAATCCAATTGTCCTGCATGTCATGGCATCACCTCCCTGATATCATGGTCCTCCTTGAAAATGAAGGACAAACAACAACAACAACGACAACACATATATTTCCATGGCGATTTCTAGCTTTCATGAGGGAACATGGAAAATAAATAAATAAATAAATAAAAAGTGCACAACAAAGGGCAAAAATGCTACAAGGAAACAAAGAAAAGATTGTTGTGAATAAAATATATAGTATTTATTCTATAGGTTTTCTTAAAATGGAAATTTATTGTTTCACATTTTTGAATTCTGTTATGTTCTGCTTTGCACATGGCAACATTTTTATCTTTTTCTGTTTTGCCTTTCCATTTAGTATCTGTTTTAAATTTAATTTTTGTTTTCCATTGGTGTGTTGAACTCTTTTTATTTTAAGCTTTTTACTTGAAAAAAGTATGCATGGGTAATTTTTCAACATTGACCCATGCAAAGGGTCTTTCTGTTAAAAATTTTTCCCTCCTAGCCCCACCCCCTCCCCTAGATGGCAGGAGTCTAATACATGTTCATTATGTTAAAATATTTAACAGATTGAATGTGTGTGTGTGTGTGTGTGTGTGTGTGTGTGTGTAATTATATAGTTATTTTGCTGTACAGGAACAACAACAACAACAACAACAAAAAAAAAAAAACCTGAGAAGAAAAACATAATGCAATATGCAATACATCAACAGAGATTCTGAAAATGCTATGTTGTGGTCTGGACTAAATTCCCACAGGCCTCTCCCTGGGTGAATATGGCTTTCCTCATCACTGAACAATTGGAACTGGTTTGAAACATCTCATTATTGAAGATAACCATGTCCTTCAGAATTGATCATCATATAGTCTTATTGTTGCCGTGTACAATGATCTCCTGATTCTGCTGATTTCATTCAACAGAAGTTCAGACAAGACTCTCCAGGCCTCTCTGAAATCATCCTGTTGGTTGTTTCTTACAGAATAATAATATTCCATGACATTCATATACCATAATTTATTCAGCCATTCTCCAATTGATGGGCACCCATTCAGTTTATAGTTTCTGGCAACTACAAAAAAGAGCTGCCACAAACATTTTTGCACATTTGGGACTCTTTCACTTCTTTAACATCTCTTTAGGATATAAGCCCAGTAAATACACTGCTGGGTCAAAGGGTATGCACAGTTTGATAACTTTTTGAGCATAGTTCCAAATTGCTCTCCAGAATGGTTGGATGCATTTACAGCTCCACCAGCAATGTATCAGTGTCCCAGTTTCCCCACATCCTTTCTATCATTCGTCATTATCTTTTCCTGTCATTTTAGCCAATCTGACAGTTGTGTAGTGGTATCACAGACTTGTCTTAATTTACATTTCTCTGATCAATAGTTATTTGGAGCACCTTTTCATATGACTAGAAATAGTTTTAATTTCATCATCTGAAAATTGTTCATATCCTTTGACCATTTATCAACTGGAGAGTGGCTTGAATTCTTATACATATGAGACACTTTTATATATATTTTAGAAATGAGGCCTTTATCAGAACCCTTAAATGTGAAGATGACTTCCCAATTTATTGCTTCCCTCTTAATCTAGTCTGCATTAGTTTTGTTTGTACGAAAACTTTTTAAGTTAATATAGTCAAAATTTTCTATCTGGTGTTCAATTAAGGGTTCCAGTTCTTCTTTGGACACAAATTCCTTCCTTCTCCACAGGTCTGAGCAGGAAATTATATTATCTTCATCTAATTTGCTTATAATATCACTTTATATCTAAATCATGAATGCATTTAGATCTTACCTTGGTATATGGTGTTAGGTGTTGGTGAATCAATATTTCTTCCATACTAGTTTCCAATTTTTCCAGCAGTTTTTGTCAAATAATGAGTCCTTCTAACAAAAGCTGGGTTCTTAGGGTTTATATTTATTGCTTGGTTTGTGATCCTAACCTATTCCACTCATTAACTACTCTATTACTTAGCCAGTATCAAATGGTTTTGATGACCGCTGCTTTATAATATAATTTTACATCTGGCACAGCAAGCCCACCAACATCAGCCTTTTTTGTTCTATGAATTCCCTTGAAATTCTTGACCTCTTGTTTTCCCAAATGAATTCGGCTACTATTTTTCTAGATCTGTAAAATAATTTCTTGGGAGTTTTATTGGTATGGCACTAAATAAGTAAATTAGTTTGGGTAGTATTGTCATTTTTATTATATTCACTAGGTGTACCCATGAGCACTTGAAGTTTTTCCAACTGATTAGGTCTAACTTTATTTGTGTGAAAAGAGTTTTGTAGTTTAGTTCATATAGTTCATGACTTTCCCTTGGCAGATATATTCCCAAATATTTTATATTATCAACAGTTATTTTGAATGGAATTTCTTTTTGTATCTCTTGCTGCTGAACTTTGTTGGTAATATATAAAAATGCTGATGATTTATGCGATGAAAAGACCACTTCACACTAGTTAATCCCCTTCATGGGGTGTTTCTTTCTTTCTTTTTTATTAAATTAAAGCTTTTTTTAAAATTTCAAAATATGTACATGAATAATTTTTAACATTGACCCTTATAGAATTTTGTGTTCTAATTTATTTTTTCTCTTCTTTCCCACCACTCCCTCCCATAGACAGCAAGTGATCCTTTATATGTTAAACATGTGCAATTCTTCTATACATATTTCCACAAATATCATGCTGCACAAGAAAAATCAGATCAAACAGGAAAAATAAATTAGAAAGTAAACAAAATGCGAGGAAACATTAACAGAATGAAAAAAACATGTTGTGGTCCACATTCAGTTCCCACTGTGCTCTCTCTGGGTGCAGATCAGCCTGAGATCTTCCTTTAGATCTTCTCAAGTTGTGTCTGGGGGACACCAACTCTGCCACAAGACTTCTTGATTTTGTACCAGTTTATGTTTGCTCTATGGCTTAATTTCGTTCTGTTTGTGAGGGAAATTGGGAGAGCTTGAAACTTACTGACGCACACTGCCATCTTCCCTGAAAGTTCTTGCTGGTTTACTGGGCCAGATCTGTGCTGATTTGGCCTGTTCTGGACTGTACTCCACTCTTTTCCTGATAACACAGACCTTGCCTGCAGACCTTCTAAGTGGTCTTCAGTTGCACTGTTTCACTCCATCTTTTTGGGGGTTTTGCCATTCTTGAAAATGTGTTTTGAGCCATTATTTCAAAGTATTTCAAAGAATTTGTCAGAGAGTTTGGGTGAGTCTCTACCTTTACTCACTCACTTTGGATGCACCTCCCATAAAAGACTTTTTAAAAAAATTTCAAGTAATATTTCTCAGTGTCTTCTCCAGGCTTAGAATTTATTAATTCAAAAGCCATAATTGCCTCTGAAAAGTTCATTTATTCTATCCATTACAGAAACATTCTCTAGTATAACTATTACATTTGACATTTGAATCTAAAATGTCAACAAATCCAGAAACATGAGTTCTATCTGTACACTTAAAATGGCCTTTATATTTGTCAAGGGTAATGGGAATATAGTATCACTGTGAAAGATCCTGTTAATTTGTTTTGAACAAAATGAATAACACACTACAAGGGCAATCATACATTGAAAGAGGATATAATAAGCAACTATCTCATCTCATTTCAGGCATTATATAATTATTGTATAATATTCACAATAAACAGGAAAATATTTGTTTGATGATCATGGTGAAACTGCTATCAATATAATAGGAAAAGATAAAGTATTAAAATTCAAATATAAAAATGCAGAGCATTCATTTTCCTGATGTCATCATGAATGGGACATACAACAATAAAATTATAACATTTGCCTTCATCTACCCATTTCAATAATGATCTTCACTCTAATCAGTCTTGCTGAATCTCCATGGCATTCTGATTAATTGCATTGCTATTAACCTGGGCTAGACACTTATCATTCAGTTCCATTCCCTTGGAACCCTAATGCTCTAAATTACCATCTTTATCTAGCTCTTTACTTAAAGTCAGCTCTCATTGCTTTTAAGATTATTCTTAGGAATAAAAATCACATCACTTGGAAGGCTTTCCCAACTTCCCTACACTGCTTTCAAAAGCTCAAAATGTTTTTTTTGTTTGTTTGTTTGTTTGTTTTTTTGGCAGTTTGGAGCTTTGTTTTATTCTAAAGCTGGCAAACCACCAGAGTTAGACCAATTATAATTATGTTTATTAGTATTTTCCACTAATTTATCTTTTTATCTGAAGAAATTTAGGCACTTGACAATGATCACACAGGCTCAGGGTCACCTCCTACTCCCAAACCCCAGTAAGATTAAGGCTGCCTAATGTAGTATATTGAGCTGAAACAGAAGAGGAATTTAAGTTAAGAAAAAGTAATTGCCAAGCTTTTGACACAGTTAAAACCCTGACCTTTACTGTCTAATTACTAGTGTTTATACCTGCAGGTGGCCATTGCTTCATGACATTTACAAGTAAAAGAAACATGACCTATATTGAATCAAAATATTAAATTTATTAAATATGAAGGAAGTTAATTTAATACCTTTATTTAATACCATATGTCTTCAAACAACTTTCAAGACTATTATTACAGATAGGTTATCAATCTGCTTTGACAAAGAACATTTTTACATCATGATAATGAAATCTCTGAACAGAATAATCCACAAATGACAAATACCACCACCCAACTCACCCATACCCAAATTCTTTATTTCTTTCAAAATTGATTTACTTTTTAAAGCAATTAATATATGGTCAAACATTTAATATGAAACACAATCTGACCAAATTTTTAAAAAACCTGTTAGCATATGAATATATTTGGAAGTATCTGACAGACCACTTATAGAACTAAAATAGATTTTTGCATATGATCAGAATCTATATCTATACATATACATATACATATATATATATATTTTACTTTATATGGCATGATATATTTTAATAGATTAACTTTATCTATACCTGCCTATCACATCTATCTACCTATTATCTATCTAGCTATGTGTTTATCTATTCCATTTAAAGGAATTCTAGATAGGTAGTTGAAGATCTAAAGAAATTTGTGGACATTGATTTCAAAATCTTATCTATTATTACAAATTAATACCACTGGCTAAATATGCATCTGGATATTTTCATACTCTTCTGAAACATTCTAAGATGTACTATGTATGAATTTTGTCAATCAACCTATTCATTCACAAATCAAAACTTTAAGATTATTCAAGGCATCAGTAAAATGCTTCCCCTTCCTCCTACTAGAGTTTTAAAGGTCAACATTGTAATTCAAATTTTATGATTAAGTTACCATTTGATTTTAAATCAATATGGAAACTGTAATTATCTACACTAAAAACTATGTTGTGACAACAGTAAAATTATACTTTTAGTTATTTTTACTGATGTAATACCTCACTATAATATAGTGCAATACCTCACTATATTTTTCTTCATTCAGACTTCAACATTTTAAATTGTCAAGTTATGATCTAAATTTAAAAATCATAGTTTGATTTCTTGTGAAATGTTAAATTAAGTCAAATGTTTTTAGTTTCATTGTCAGGAAAGTTAGTTATTCCTTAGATTTTTGGAAATAAATGTTTAAGAATGGCCTCATTATTAAACAAACAGTAATCAATCCTTTCAGTGTTTAGTAAAGCTATTCTGGTGATTTACTAATGATTTTGTAGTTGATGTTTTCTCTTAATAAGAGTTCCCTATATCATTAATAATCATAATATTCTGGACACAAAACATGACACATGCCTAAACTAATTCTCACAAATTGTGTTTCAGTGACCATATCATCAACTACCAGTCATAGGCTGCTTTCTTAAGAGATTAGACATCCATTTTACTCATATTACTGTAAAGATTTAATAAGAAAAGAAGCTGATAGACATTTAAATAGAGTACATAAATCATTAAATATTCTATTCAGATCCAATATGAATGGACATAAATATTCACATTTTATAAATTAGCTTGGTCATTCATTCTTATTTTGGGGGAAAGTAACAAATATAACCATTTAAAAACTAATAAGAATCAATAGAAATTTTAAATGCTTTTTAATTTAAAGCCATCAAGGACTAAGAAAACTTTTAAATTGAGACCCAATCATCTATGGAAATTAAGAATATAATGAATTAAATCAAATTTGGCCTGCATTGCTTTAAGATTCCACTTTTAATCTTGCTACCTGGAAAATATAATTTTGCTATTAAACCATTTATGTTTCAGCTGCATAGATATGGATAATTCAAAAGTCACTCACTGAAGAATGAGAGCTCCCTGAAGTTGACGAAGATATTAATGTACAGGAAGCTTGATCAAATAAAATTCTGTAATTTGGTGGCAAATGCTTTTATAAATTATTATGTGTTAGTCTCAGTATCTATTCTAGTCAAGGGAAAAGGAAATTCATCCAGAAATATGAACCTATTTAAAGATTTCTTAAAGGATATTTTATGTAAGTAGATGAAGATTGAAAAGGGATTTTCTAGTCTTTCAAATCTGTATGCTGTTTGAGGAAATGGTCTGGTTTTTCCCTAGATTGTGGCAGTGTAATAGTTCCAAAGATTGCTTCCTACTCTATTTTTGTATTAGCAAGGTGCATGCTCTGTTGTCTATTAGAGAGACTTCCTCTATTAATAGTAGTGGCTGCCATTTATATAGTCCATATATCACAGGCACTAGGCTGTGATTACAAATATTATCTTATGTGGTCCTAACAATAACTCTGAGAATCTGTTGCTATATTTATCCCAAATTTATGTATGAGGATACAGGAAAATAGAGGCTAAATGATTTGCCTATGGCCACAAAAGTAATTACAGTCTAAAGCCATATTTGGAGTCAAGTATTTCAGAATCTAGACACAACACTACTGTTCCATTTAGCTACCTCTTTTTATGATTTGAATATGTTGATTGATTAGAAGCAAACTTTTATTTCTTATCTTTTCTTTCAAATAATTACTTTATTATGTTTGTAACAAATATATCAAGGAGACAAGTATAACGATAAATCCTTGTTTTACTTAAGATTAGCTCAGAAGGAGTATTTAGAAAGTTTTATCAGTGAAGACAGGTGGTACCAGATTGGCCCAGCTGGGACCAGATAGAAACATGTGTATGAAATAAAAAGGAAAAGATGACATGGCCTTTCTAAGAAAGTTTTTTGGGTAAATACAAAGTATAAGACAAATAATAATATGATATATGTCAATTTCTTGCAAATTCCAGGAGAATAGCATTAAGAATTAAAGGTATAATATGGAAAATAGTCCTCCTACATTACACATCTTCAGGTTTTACATGAGAAATGACAAATTTCATAAGGAAGGAAGAGGATGATTGAATACCATGATACAGAGATCTTAATAAGGAACTGTTCATTGTATACATGTAATATTTTTGCATATATAATGTATATTAATGAATGTATTCTGCCAAAAGCAATATTGATTCATATAGACAGTAAAAAAGATGTCACTTGTTGCAAATTCTAGGAAGTCAACCTATAGTTCTATGTACATATTAAGAGTTACAGAGATCATACATTATGAAAAGTCTTACATCATTTGGTTTCATTATCAATGCCAGATTTGGAATCAAAATTAACTTTTTACCTTAACTCTGTGTTAATACTAATAAATCTCAAGATTATTTCCATACCACTATAGCATTTTTCAATTCAGCTAGGTAATGAGGGTTGTTGCAAAGATAAGATTATACAATATCTCTAAAGTGCTTAGCAAACTTTTTTTTTTTCATGAGGCAATTAGGGTTAAGTGACTTGCCCAGGGATCACACAGCTAGGAAATGTTAAGTGTCTGAGGCCAGATTTGAACTCAGATGCCCCTGACTTCAGGACTGGTGCTCTATCCGCTGTGCCACCTAGCTACCCCTTGCTTAGCAAACTTTTTAGGTGCCATAGAAGTTTTCACTATTTTAAAAATATATTGATTAAAAGCAATTTAAGTTATATGACTTGAATGTCTTGAACCACCTTTTTGGAACTTGTTTAAGCTTTTAATGAAAGACAACAATGATTGCAATTTTCCAATTTACTAGATCTGACAGTATTTGTGTGGAAATTATTTTACGCTTGAGTTCATATAGTTCCTATCTTTGTTTTGGCAGATAAACTCCCACATATTTTATATTATCAACATTTATTTTAAATTGAATTTCTCTTTGTGTCTTTTGCAGTTGGACTTTGTAGGTAATATATAAACATGCTGGTGATTTATATAGAATTATTGTGTATCTTGCAAATTTACTAAAGTTTGGAATTATTTCTAAAGATTTTTAGTTGATTCTCTAAGGTTCTTTAAGTATACTATTATATCATCTGCAAACAGGAACAATTTGTTTCCAGTGTTACCTAGTGTAATTCCTTAAATCTCTTTTTCTTCTCTTAATGCCAAAGCTAATATTGATAAAACGGTATTAAACAGTGTAAGCAACCTTGTTTCACTCCTGATGTTATTGGGAATAGTTTTAGTTTGAACCCATTACACATGATGTTTGTTGATGGTTTTAAACAGATGCTACTGATCATTTTAAGGAAAAGTCCATTTATTCATATACTAATGTTTTTAATAGGAATGGGTGTTGGATTTTATCAGATGCTTTTTCAGTATCTATTGAGATAATTATATGACTTTTGTTAGTTTTGTTATTGATATAGTCAATTATGGTAATAGTTTTACTAATATTGAATCAGTCATGCATTCTTGGTATATTCCCTATTTGGTCATGTCGTATTATCCTGGGGATGACTTGCTGTAATCTCTTTGCTAATATTTTATTTGCAATTTTTGCATTTATATTCATTAGATAAATTTCTCTATAATTTTCTTTCTCAGTTTTCACTGTAACTGGTTTAGGTATCAGCAACAAATCTGTGACATAAAAGGAATTTAGTATACTATTTCTTTCCCTATTTTTTCAAATAGTTTGCATAGTAATGAATTAGTTGTTCCTTAAATGTTTAGTAGAATTCACATGTAAATACATCTGGCCCTGGGGATTTTTTCTTAGGGAGTAGATTATTAGCCTGTTCTATTTCTTTTTACAAAATGGGATGAATTAATTAATTTATCTCCTCTTCTGTTAATGTAGGCAATCTATATTTTTCTAGGTATTCCTCCATTTCCTTTAGATTATTAAATGTATTCATCTAAAGCTGGGTAAAATAACTCCTAATTCAACGCTCTAATTTCTTCTTCATATGGGGAAATTTCTCCCTTTTCATTTTTGAGACAAATAATTTGATTTTCTTCTTTCTTTTTCCAATTAAGTTAACTAAAGGTTTTTCTATTTTGTTAGTTTTTCCCTCAGTTTAAACACAATACATTTTGTTCTAGCCTTTTACCTTTACTCTATCACTCTGCTTTAAATGATTTTCTTGTAAACAACAAATGGTAGGATTCTGGCTGTTTATCCAGTCTGCTTTATGCTTCCATTATATGGGAGAGTTCATCTGATTCATATTTATAGATAAAATTATTATTTTTCTATAATTTCCTGCCATAGTGTTTACCCTCCCAGTTATACTTGCCTCTTCCTTTTCCCCTCCTCCCTCCTCTCCCCTATTTTGTCACTTATCATCCCCTCTCTTAAACAGCCCTCTCCTTTTTCAATCCCTCCCCCTTTCTTCTATATATTTTTTCTACATCTGTTCTCCCTTATATTTGCCTCCTTTCTTCCCCTTTTACTTCCCTATAGGGTAAGACAAGCTTCTCTGTGAAGCTAAATCTGTATGATATTCTCTCTTCGAGCCAAATCTGATGAGAGTAAGATTCAGACAATGCTCATCTCCCTCCTCACGTTTCCTCAAATGCAATAGATCGTTTTTATCTTCTAGTGAGATGTAACTTAACGCCATTTTAACTCCATTTTCCCCTTGGTCCAGTGAAATTACTTTTCTCAACTAATTTCTTTTTTAATTCATCACAATAAAATAAATTTTACCTGCACCCTCTGTGTATACCCATAACAGAAATACAGATCTTAAGAGTTAAACATATCATCTTCCCATATATTGATATAAGCTTTTTAACTTTTTATAAAAGTTATTTTTTCCCCTTTCCCTTTTTATGAAATTTTCTAGTTTTGTTGAGTGTCATTTTTTTTTACCTGAAAGATGATACTCAGTTTTGTTGGATAGTTCATTCTTGGCTATAATCCAAGTTCCTTAGCCTTTTGCAATATCATATTACATGCTCTTCAATCTTTTAAATTGGAAGCTGTTAGGTATTGGATAATTCTGATTGTGGCTCCTCTTTATTTGAATTGTTTCCTTTTGGCTGCTTGCAATATTTTCTCCTTGATTTGATAATTCTGAAAATCAATTACAATGGTTCTCGGAGTTTTCAATTTGGTGTCTCTTTCAGGAGGTGGTGTATGAATTATTTTAATGGCTATTTTACCCTTTGGTTCTAAGATATTAAGGAAGTTTTCTTGATGATTTCCTGAAAGAAGATGTTTAGGATCTTTTTTTTTTTTTAACATGGTTTTGGTAAGTCCAATAAATTCTATATGGTCTCTTCTGGATCTATTTTCCAAGTCAGTTGTTTTTCCAATGAAATATTTCACATTTTCTTCTGTTTTGTTTTTTTTTTTAAACTGATTCTTAAAGTCTCATTGAGTCATTCACTTCCATTTGTTCAATTCTAATTTTTAGTGCTTTTAGAAAACAATCTTCTCCATGTTGTTGACTGTAAGAAAGCATAAAGGAAGCATTTCTCAGGGAGGATCCCTGGGTGGGTTATAAAGTTTAACCAATCTTTCAGGGAGCCATCTAGCGTTTTGTTCCTGTGAGTCATAGAGACAGGCATGACCTTTTCCCCATATGAGCACTGGGTCGGGCCCGTGCCATTTGCTGGAGGCAGGGTCTCTCCACATGGCCTGTGCATATGTGCTAGCCGTGGTTGTGTGCCAAAGGCGGTCAGCAGCACTTCTGCCTTCTTTATCATAAGTAAGAAAGTTCAGAACGAATAGAGCATGATTTAAGAGGTTTTTGGCATTGCCCGATCGAGGGTACAGTGCCTCTCCCCCAGACTGAAGTTTAAAGAGCATATTTTTCAGGGTCTGATGAGCTCTTTCGACTATGCCTTGGCCTTGGGGATTGTAGGGGATACCAGTAACATGTTTGATCTCCATTTGGGCACAAAATTGCTTGAAGGAGGAGCTAGTATAGCCTGGACCGTTGTCAGTTTTAAGGATCCTAGGTTTGGGCAAAACAGCCAAAGAACTAAGAACATGACACACAACATTTTTGGTGGCTTCCCCAGTGTGTAGGGAAGCGAAAATGAAACCGCTAAAGGTATCAATGGAGACATGGATATATTTCAGTTTGCCAAACAGGGGGTGATGAGTAACATCCATTTGCCAGAGTTCCCCAGGGACAAGGCCACGGGGGTTAACTCCCAGATGGGGCTCGGGTAGGAGAGTTAAGCAGTTTTTGCATTGGCGAACAATATGACGTGCCTGTTCGCGTGTGATGGAGTACTTAAGCCTAAGTGTGTGAGCATTAAGGTGATGCGTGGCATGAGCACGCTGTGCAGCAGCAAGTGGGGTGGTCGAGAGGGCAGCGGCCACAATACGGGTTGATTGATCTACTGCATCGTTTCCCTCAGCTAGGGGTCCGGGGAGGTCAGAGTGGGCACGGACGTGTCCAATAAAAAAGGGCTTAGTACGGGCAAGGATGAGAGACTGGAGGGTGGAGAACAGGGGGGAGGCGTTAGTGGTGGGACGGATGTAAGGGACAGTTTCTAGCAGGGGGACGGAATGAGCAACATAGGAACTATCAGTGTACAGATTGAACGGTTCGGGGAGGCATTCAAACACTCTGATGATGGCAGAAAGTTCTACAACCTGGGCGGACGAATATTGAGTGTGGAAGCGTGAAATTTGGCCATCAATGCTAAGGGCAGCTATGCCAGAGCTTGACCCATCTGTGAAAACTAAGCGAGCCCCTGGGATGGGGGAAGTCTTTGTGCACTTCGGGAAAACCAACGGGGTCCTATGTAAAAAATTGGATGAGCCTATCAGCAGGGAAATGATTATCGAGAGTGCCTGAAAAGGAGATAGTGGAGATAGTCCAGTCATCGTCATTCTGCAGAAGCCACTGGGTCTGAGTGGAGGTGTAAGGGATGCTGATATGATCTGGGTCTTTTCCAAAGAGTTTAAGGGAGGCTTCGCGGCCCAGACGGAGGAGGTCGGCTACCAAGTGGGGATATGTGGGCAAAATTTTAAGTGGGGATGCAGGCAGATGGACCCAGAACAGAGGTTTCCCCTGCCATAGTAACCCAGTGGGAGCAAATGGGGTGGGAAATAAAAGGAGCCATAAAGGTTTAATGGGGTCATAATATCCGATGTTTTGTTGACGAATCGCTCTCTCAACCGTGTCCAGGGCCTGCCTCGCCTCGGCAGAGAGGGTGCGAGAGGAGGAGGGGTCAGGGTCGCCTCGCAGAATGTCAAAAAGGGGTTTTAATTCTCCCGTGGTGAGTTTCAAATAGGGCCTTAACCAATTTATATCACCTAGGAGTTTCTGGAAGTCATTAAGGGTGGCCAGATGGCAAGTCCGAATCTGAACCTTTTGAGAGACAACCTTGTTAGAAAACAGTTCAAGCCCAAAAATAATTGAGGGGGGTGGGTCTGGATTTTCTCTGGGGAGATGAGAAGGCCACGGTTCTAAAGGGCCGAAACAAGGGACTGGGCGACCTGAGAAAGGGCTACCTCGTCAGGCCCCGCGAGGAGGATATCGTCCATGTAGTGGACAATATATAGGGCAGGATGGTGCAGCCGGAAAGGGTCAATATTCTGGGCTACATATCTTTGGCATAAGGTAGGGCTGTTGGTCATTCCTTGGGGGAGGACTTTCCACTGGAAGCGGGGAGAGGGGCCTATACAGTTGGTAATGGGGAGACTGAAGGCGAAGCGCTTGCAGTCATCAGGATGTAGAGGGATGGAAAAAAAGCAATCTTTTAAATCAATGATAATCTTAAAAAACCCATTCGGGATGGCCACAGGAGATGGCATGCCGGGCTGAAGCGCCCCCATAGGCACCATGGTTTTGTTGACAGCTCTTAGGTCATGTAATAGGCGCCATTTGCCAGACCGTTTTTGGATAACAAATATGGGCGTGTTCCATGGGGATGTGGAGTGTTCTATGTGACCAGCGGCTAGCTGTTCCTGCACTAACTCGAATGCCGCTCTCAGTTTCTTGTCAGGAAGGGGCCACTGATCAACCCAGACAGGGAGGTCATCTTTCCATGTAATTTTATCTGCCTGGTGTGCAGGCGGGTCAGTGGCCCCTATGAAAAATGGTCCTGATGCCCTAGTCCAGCACGATCTATTTTTGGGGTGAGCATAAGAGGCTCAGTCCTACCCTGGCTCCTCTTGCCCAGACCTTGTCCTGGGCGGAAACCTTGGGAGAGCATTTGTTGAGTTACTGTAGTATTGGGGCTACACATAATGACTCCCATTTGTGACATAATGTCTCTTCCCCAAAGGTTGACAGGGAGTCCTGGGACCACAAAGGGCCGGACCGTGCCAGTATTGCTTCCTCATCTGTCCAAGTGAGGAGCTGTGTGCTATGTAGGGTGTTTTTTGATTGCCCTATGCCGCTCAAATGGGTCATGGACTGTTGTACAGGCCAGTTCAAGGGCCAGGCGTTTTGCGAGATGACAGTAGAGTCCGCTCCCGAGTCAAGGATACCTTCAAAAACCCTTCCCTGAATGGTGAGCTTAAGGGTGGAGCGCTCATTTGTGATTTTTTGTACCCAGTAAAGATCAGAGGAGCCAGGGTTAGAAGCCCCTCTTTTTGCTGCAACATATGGGAAGTCATTAAGCAAGGGGAGAGGGAGGGCCTGAGCCAGGCGGAGGCCTTGGCAGATATGTACAGGCCCAGAGGGGGCGGAGGCCAAAAGTTTTACTTCTCCGGTATAATCATTGTCCACCACAGAGGGGTGAACAAGGAGGCCCTTGATAGTGGACGAGGCACGCCCTAAAATCAGGAAATAGGTGGATGGTGGAGGAGGGCCATAGACTCCAGTGGGAATGATCTGAATGCCGTCCTCAGGTCTTAATATTGAGGAGGAGGCGGCACAAAGGTCCACTCCTGCGCTGCCTGCTGTGGCTCGGAGGAGGGAGGAGGCTGTGGGCTGGTCCCCGCGGCCTGAATGAATGGGATAGTCTGCGGGGCCCGGGGCTGGCCCCTCCAGCCGTTTCCCTGGTTCTGGGCTAGCGGTTGGCCATCAGCATTCGTGGTAGAGCGGCACTCATTGGCCCAATGTTTTCCCCTGCGACATCGGGGACAGAGTGTTAAGGGTTGACTGGGCCAAGAGGGGGCCGTCGCTGGCGGGGGAGGGGCAACAGGGCATTGGCGAGCAAAGTGACCAGGCTGGCCGCAGCGAAAGCAAGTTCTGGGGATAGCGGGTTTATTGCCACCCTGGAGGGCAGCCCCCACGGCAAGGTGGACTGCCTGGGACATCCTATTGGAAATGGGATCAATGTCACGGCACATGCGCACCATGTCATCTAGGGACTTATCCCTAAATTGCCCACGCAGGATCGCTCTGCAGGGGGCATTAGCATTTTCATAAGCAATACGTCTAACTAGGGGATCACTAGTAGCTTCGTGGCCTAGCGTTCTTTCTGCGGCTTCCAGCAAGCGGCTAATGTATTCAGAAAAATCCTCCTGATTGCCCTGAAAGATCTTATTCAGGGGAGCGAAAGGAGACCCAGTAGAGGGTAAGGCCCGCCAGGCAGCAAGAGCTGCGTGGGCTGTCTGAGCAAGGAGGTCATCAGGAAATTGTTGCTGGCGACTCTCTGTCGCATAACGGCCTTGACCACTGAGTTTATCAGCGGTCCAGGTGGCGGTGCGATTGGATTTTAAATTGATAGAGGCCGCGGCTTGACAGAGATCGGAAAAAATCCGCTTTCCATGTAAGGAATTGGCCTCGGGACAGGACTGCTTGAACAATGCGTACCCATTCAGATGGGAGGAGATACCCTCCCCTAGACATAGCCTCCAGGGCTGACAAAGTGAAAGGCGCATTGGGTCCGTAGGTTTTTACAGCCGCATTTAAATCTTTAAGAGCTTTAAAATGAACCTTTCGATATTGGCGGGCAGGGGGATCTGCAGGGGGGTTCTGGGGTGGGGCTCTGACGCCCTCATCCCCGCTCTCCTGACCATGGCTTTCCTTTTCGCTATCAATTTCACTGTCAGAGGGTAGAGGGGTTTTTTTGGGCGATGGGGGAGGCTGGGGTGCTTTATGGCTGCGAGTGATGACTGGAAAAGCCATAGAGAGGGGTTTGACATACTTGGGGGGTCTCGGGCCGAGGTGCAGGGCACGGGCGGGAGTCGGACCCAGGGGGTTCGGAGTGCGGCAGGGCGAGAGCCTTATTAAGAGAGCTCTGCAAAGAGGAGAGGTCTGTGGAGAGTTGGACAAACTGTTGTTGGAGGTCTAGGACCTCTTTCAGTTCTCTGACTTGAGAGGCAAGCTGCTTTTTTGTCTCTAGAAGGGCGGGGAGCGCAGGGGTTGGCACAAGGAGGGGGGGGGCGCAGCACAGGCGCGGTTAAGGGAGGCCAGTCTGGGCTATTGTACTGAGCGGCCTCCTCCCCCAAATCTGCCTCATCCTCCGGGCTTAGAGTGTCTATTGGTGGGGGGTCTATGCGAGGCTTCTGGGCCACTGGTTTAAAAAGAACTGGGTAATTTTGGGAGTCTTCAGTAGGAGGGTGAAAATCAGGAAGCGGGGGGTATAGAGATGGAAAATGAGGGGTGCCGGTGTCAGGGGGCATTTGGATAACCACTGACGGTGGCCGGGGAGGGAGGGGTTTTTCTGGGGTCATAGCAGTATCAGACAAATGAGAGGTTACAGAAGCGGCTCGAGACAAGGGTTTTAAACAACCCTCTGCCACAGAAAGAAGCCTCTGATTTTGTGGATCTTTATTGGCGGCTTCAACGATGTCTCTGATTATGCCCCAGTAGGAAAAAACTGTTTCTGGGACAGAATGTGAGCCTTCCTTTTGTAATTTAGTATTAAGATCTTTCCCTACTTTCTGCCATTTTTGGGGGTGGATTTCTGGCCCATTCACCATGAACCACGGGCAGACTTCATCTATGAATAGGAAAAAGTTAACCAGATCTTTTTCTTTTACCCTTATTCCTCTCTCCCTGAAAGAGCATTTAAGATCCTTAATAAAAAGAAGTTCCTTAGAGAGTTTATGGCCCATTCTCGAAATGCGGTGGATGAATCAACTTACCAAAGCAGGAGTCCAGCTGGACGACACAATTCTAGGGGTTCACGAACGCAGGGGTCCACCGGGTCGGGGGACCAATCCAGGGGTCAAAGACCAATCCAACGGATCCGTGGGGTCCACAAAAACCAATCCAACGGATCTCGGGGTCCACGAGGGACCAATCCAACAAATGCAAATGCGGGGGTCCACAAAGGACCAATCCCGTCCACCGGGTCAAGGTTCCGTTCCTCGAGCCACGTTGGGCGCCACTTGTCCCGTCCACCGGGACTTTAGTAATTCGTGGGGGCGAGGAGGACCCGACCTGAAGGGAGAGAATAGGCGAGAGAGAGGAAGGAGACTACATGGCAGATGGAATAGTCTCGTTTATTGAAACAAAAGAGCTAGGGTTAAATAGGCCAATGCCGTTAGGGATGAGGAGTTGCAGGAATGTGGAGGTGGTCAGGCTGGTCCGATTGCAGATGGGGTTTAGGTAATTAGCGGAGAATGCAAGGACACGGGGGTTGGGCAGCAGGGTGAGGAGTGTAAGGACATGGGGGTCGAGTAACAGGGAGTGGAAGGCACGGATATGGTCCAGCAGTCTCAAGGTGTAGTTAATCACTCAATCTAAAGTTTATGCATAGGCCTGTGTTTTCTCATTCTCGGGCCCTGACAGATTTATATTAGGAATGCAGGGCTGGTTCAATATTAGGAAAACTATCAGCATATGCTATCAGAATATGTTTCTAGTAATTTTTTAGTTGAGTATCTAGGGTTCTCTAAGTATACCATCATATCATCTGCAAAGAGTGATAATTTGGTTTCCTTATTACCTATTCTAGTTCCTTTAATCTCTTTTTCTTCTCTTACTGCCAAAGCTAATATTTCTAATACAATATTAAATAGTACTGGTGAGAGTCATGTCTTCAGTCTGCCATCTTGGCTCCTGTTTTTGATTTCTCATAAAGTCATTAGCTTTAATTTGCTCAAGTCTAATTTTTGAGGAATTATTTACCACAGTGAGCATTTGTTCCTTTTTTTCTCCATTTTCTCCATTTTCTCCATTCTACTTTTAGCAGAATTATGATCTTCAGTGGATTTTCTGCCCCTCCCCCCTTCAGTTTGGCCAATTATAATTTTAAGAAAGTTATTTTTTTCCCTTTGGTGCATTTTTTGTCTCTCTTTTCATTTGACCAATTCCTTTTTTTATTTTTAAACATTCTTCTCTTCATTGGATTTTGTGTTTCCATCACCTTTTGGCCAGCATTATTTTTCTTATCCTATTATTTTTTTTTTGTATTTTGTGTGTATGTGTCTTTTTTTTTTACCAGTGAACTTTTTTCATGATTTTTTTTGCATTACTCTCAATTCTCTTCCCAAGTTTTCCTCTGTCTGTCTTATTTGAGCTTCAAAAACTTTCTTGAGCTCTTCCATGATCAGAAACCAATTCAGAAGGCTTTGGATTTAGGACTTTTAACCTTGTTTTCTTTTGAGTATTTTTTTTTGATCTTCTCTATCATCATAGTAACTTTCTATGGTCAAAATTATTTTCTGTTGTTTGCTAAGTTTATCACTTGATTTTTTAATTATTTCTTCACTTTCAGGTTATAAAGTGCCATGTCCTAAGTTCTAGGAATTTTGTGTAGTTGTTTTTAGAGATTCTTCTAATGGCCTGCAAGTTTTCAAATCTTTAAAACTGGGATGATTCAAAGAGAAATATGCCTGTGTACATTTAGCTTTTGTTCAGATTTGTGAGTGACCATAAGCACTCTTTTTTGCCCTGGAATTGTGACTGTGGCTATAAGTTCTAGTGTACTAGTATGCTTTCTCACCATGGAACTGTGAGCTTGGACTTGAATATGGGTAAATCAACAGAGTATTCCCTAAGTTCTAGCCAAAACACTCCTCTGATCTTCTTCTGGTCAGCTGTTCAACCACTATCTGTGGGATGAGACATTCGCTTCTTCTTCTCTTGCTGCTGGTGATTCAGTGGATCTCAAGACCTCATGCTAGTTTTCTGTTGTCACAGCTATGCAGGATGAGCCTGCCATAGATTATATTCTATCTTACCCAGGTGTGACAACTTTTTTTTTTTTCTGCCAGCCTCTAAGTTGTCTTTGGTTTCTGATGGATGAAAGGTCTTAAAATTGCCACAGCTGCCACTGGTTCAGTCATGCTAAATCCTATTCCTATTTTCCTAAGACTGGTGTGATATTGACATGACCTGTGCCTGACTGTATTTCACTTTCACCATAGTGTCACAGACCTTTCCTGACTACTTTTCAAGTTGTTCACATGCATTAGCTATTTCTTTCTTATATACAATCCCAGCGGTATTCTAGATAATTCAATAACTATGCTCTGTCATTTCTCTATCAGCATTAATTTTGATTTCCAAATTTGAAATGCAATCCTTTCTCATTTTTGTCACCTAAAATAAAGTCTTCTGCAAAGTCCAACTCATGAACCAACTGTTAAAAAAAAAGTCTTTTAGGGACCGAACAATTTGTCTCTAGTCATATTGTTTTGTTTTTTGTTTTTTTTTTTAATTTTGATAATTTTTATTTTTTTTCCTTTTTTATTTTACTAAAGCTTTTTATTTATAAAACATATGCATGGGTATTTTTTTCAACATTTATCCCTGCAAAACCTTCTGTTCCAAATTTCCCCTCCTTCTCCACCTCCTTCCCTAGTTGGCAGGTAATCCAATATATGTTAAATATGTTAAAATATATGTTAAATCCAACATATGCATACATGTTAATAGTTATCTTGCTGCACAGGAAAAATTGAATTAAGAAAGAAAGAAAAATAACTGAGAAAGAAAACAAAATGCAAGCAAATAACAACAGAAAGAGTGCAAATGCTATGTTATGGTCCATACTTAGTACCCACAGTCCCCTCTCTGGGTGTAGATGACTCTCTTCATCACTGAACTGAATTCGGAACTGGTTTAAATCATCTCATTTTTGAAGACAGTCCTATACATCAGAAATGATCATCTACAATCTTGTTGTTGCTGTGTATAATGATCTCCTGGTTCTACTCATTTCACTTAGCATCAGTTCATGTAAGTCTCTCTTATAGAGAGGTCATTTCTTATAGAACAATAATAGTAACATTTTTGTACATGTGAGTTACTTTCCCTCTTTCTGATCTCTTTGGGATATAAACCCAGTAAAAACACTACTGGGTCAAAGGTTATGCACAGTTTGATAGCTCTTTGGGCATAGTTCCAAATTGTTCTCCAGAATGGTTGGATACATCAAAGTTCCACCAACAATGTATCAGTGTCCCAGTTTTCCCACATCCCCTCCAACATTCATCATTTTCTTTTCCCCTCATCTTAACCAATCTGAGAGGTGTGTAGTGGTATGTCACAGTTGTCTTAATTTGCACTTCTCTAATCAATAGTGATTTGGGCTTATGATTTCCTTATAATTGTTAATGCAAGTGTAGTATTTCCTCAATAAAATGTAGGTTTCTTTTGAGCAGGGATTATTTTTGTTTTTGCCTTTGCTTCTTTATTAACTGATATAGTTGAGAGAGTAATAAAATCAGAACCCGAAAATCTATCTATGTCCTTTGCTAAGTTGATAATAGCATGCAAGACTTCTCATTGAGGTAAAGACAGCTCTATAATTTATCTACCAAATTAGTTATTTCATTTATTTTTTTGTTTTGCTATTTCTCCAATGCTTAACACAGTGTTGTGCACATGGTAGGTGTGTAATGCAAATAAGTTGAATAGATTTTAAATGTTAAAAAAAAAACCTTTCAAGAATAATTTCAATACATTTTGTCTAATTTTGAAACATTCTAGAAGGAGGATAGGCATGTAGTGAAGAAATGGATTCTAGTTTATAACAATGGAAAAAGTTTATATATAAATAAGATTAGATTCAGTGATTATTAGTAACATATGTAACCATCTGCTGATTAGAAGGTTTTAAGTAGCAATATGATATTTTGTTTCAAAATTTTTCCCTAACTCTCTTATAGAACAGTAAAATAGGTTGACTCATAAGACATTCTGATGATATAGTCAAATAGAAGCCTCATTTTTTTTTTTTAGGGTGCTTTCAATATCTCAAAATTCTTTTTTTTTTAAATTTTTATTTTATTTGCATAACATATGTGTGGGTAATTCTTCAACAATAACCCTTACATAGCTTTCCGTTACAAATTTTTCCCCCCAACTCCCACCGCTCCCCTAGATGGCAGGATATCCACTACATGTTAATTATGTTAAAATATTGGCAAATCGAATATATGTATACATATTTCCAAACTTATCATTGGTGTGCAAGAAAAATCTTATCTACACAAACGATATATCAGATAAAGGAAACACAATGTAAGCAAACATCAATCAAGGAGTATGAGGATGTTATGTTGTGGTCCACATTTCGCATCCCTCTCTCTGGGTGTATATGGCTTTCTTCAGTGAACAATTGGAGGTGGTTTGAAACATTTCATTGTTGAAGAGAGCCATGTCCATCAGAATTGATCGTCATATAGTACTGTTGTTGCCGTGTATAATGATCTCCTGGTTCTGCTCATTTCACTCAGCATCAGTTCATGTAAGTCTCTCCAGGCCTCTCTGAAATCATCTTGCTGGTCATTTCTTACAGAACAATAATATTCCATAACATTCATATACCATAATTTATTCAGCTATTCTCCAAATGAAGGGCATCTATTCAATTTCCAGTTTCTAGCCACTACAAAAAGGGCTGCCATAGAAGCCTCATTTTTAAATAAGCTACTTAATGAAAGATTATATGAAAATATGATTTATGTGCAATTCTTATGACAATAAAACTCTTGTTAGAATATGAGACAGTTTCTAAGTTCCTTTTATAATTATCTTCCAATGTCGCACAATGTAGAGAATAGTCACAAAAAGATCATGGCACAGTAAAAAGCTCACTTTAAGAAATGCATATAATTAATGGGTTTCATGTTATAAGATGAAAGTACCATTTTAAAGTCAGTCTCAGATGTATTATTTGATGCTTTTTAGCAATGAGAAATTGCAATATATGGAATTCTAATGGATAAAATAGCAAAAGATAATTGTGTTTGATATATTCATAAGGAATAAGTAACCAAATGAGGAATTGTAGAAGAGATAAATATATGGTATATCTTTTAAAAATCAACTGAAGACCTTAAATCCATGAAAGAAATGATTGCCCAGTTCATTTGGATGGAATGTTAAAACAGAAATTTGACTAATCTTATCTGACAGAAAATCAGAATATGAAATTTCACTGAAAAAGGAATAAAAATTTCCCACTTTTTCACTTAAAAAATCAATAAGATGTTGGGCTAGAAGCTGAATTAAACTTCAAAGACTATTGGAAATATTAATGTTTTTCTACATTGCATGCTGAATCTTTTCTTTCTCATCTTTTTTTCTTTCTTTCCAAATTGAAATACTTGTTGCTTATGTAGCTGAAGATGGGAAATGTCAGAACATTAGTAATAATATAATTCTACTATATACAAATGACAGGTATATCTGTCTGTAAATAAAGCAGTTACAGATATTTGAAGAAAATTTTCTCTAATCTGAAACTGATCATGGATAGGTTTATAGTGGAGTAAATGGAGTAAATGGAAACACAAAGAGAAATAGAGGAGTGAGAGCAAGTCTATGGGCAGTACAATGTCTTGAGAAATGATGTCTCACTAATAAAATTATCTCCTAACTAAAAAAAACAAACCAAACAAGAAAGCAAAAATATCTCAATGTCATTTGTCACATACGATATCATCACATCTCTTTCAAATCTAAATAAATATGAACAAATTGGTAATAATTCTATAACACATTTTGGATTCTCTCAGGTAAAAAAAAATATACAAAATTGGATGATTACTAGTTCCACATTGCCTTACAGAGTAGCTGGAGAAATTTTCGCTGCACAAACAGGTTATTTTTGTGCCTGTTTTCCTGATGTCCCTCCATCATTTGCAATTTTTTTCTTTGTCTTTTTCTGATCTTTACCAATTTTGAACTCTATGAAACTGAACTTCAGTGTTCTTATAAATGGTATTTCTCTAATGCCTAGTAACTTTTCTTAGCTAATTTTTATATAAAGTTTTCTTAAACTTCTCTTTCTCCCTCCCTGTTTTCCTTCTTTCCTTGCTTTTCCTATCAGAATAACATTTGAATTTCTTTATTCCCATGATACTTCTATTTAATATTAAAAAACATTATCAATTTGAAATTTATCATTTAAAATATCATATTTTACATCCTGGCTTTGTGGCAGCACCAATGCCTCCACCCCCTTTTGCAGTGGAATCACCATGGCAACTGGGACCCTGTACATGTACCCTGAGAACTGGCTGGCCTTCAAGGCTCTCATTGCTGCACTGTATAGTTGGGCCAAGATCCATGTGTTCTCTTCATTTCCCCACTTACACTTTGGTCAGACCAATCAAACCCCTGAATTCCTCTAAAAATTTCCTGTTGCCAAAGTTCCAATGTTTGAGAGTGATGATGTGTTTTGTATGTTTGAAAGCAATGCCATTGCAGGTTATCTGAACAATAAAGATCTTTGAAGGTCTACTCCAGAGGAAGCTACCCAGGGGATCTAGTGGTGAGTTTTGATGACTGACAGTCACATTGTTCCTCCAGCCAGTACCTGGGTGTTCCCCACACTTGATAGAATGTATCATAACAAGGAATCCAAAAAAAAAAAGATGAAGTGAGTGTTGGAGCTCTTGGATGTCCATCTGAAAACTCAGGCTTTTCTGATAGGGAAGCAAACGACTCTGGCTGTTGTGATACCATAAGTGGGTCCTAGAGCAGTCTTTCCAGCAATCCTTTCTTTCCCAACACCAACTGTTAGTTCCTCACCTGCATTCACCAGCCCCAGTTCTAGTAGTTTTGGGAGATGTGACGTTCTGTGAAAACATGGCATAGTCTGATTTAAAAAAGTTTGCTGTGAGTTAGCCTAAGAAAAGGACCCTGGAAAAGTGAAAGGACAACAAGAAGAAAAGCAGAAGTCCCAGGCAGAGCAGAAGGAAGAGAAGAAGGAGCCCAAAGCCCCCACCTCTGAGCAGAGGTGGATGGGTGTGAGCAGGTGCTGGTTGCAGAGCCCAAGGCCAAGAATCCTTTACCCACCTGCCCAAGAGCACCTTCATATTGGATGAATTTAATAGAATGTACTCTTAATAGGCGTTGTCCTACTTCTGGTAGCACTTTGATAGCAAAGTCTGGTCCCATGGTATGGGGTATGCCACAGAATTACAGCTTCCCCCAGGAACTGAGCTAGAGCGTTATGATCTAATCACCTCAATGTTCCAACAGAAGGAGGAAAAATACCTTTGCTAGTGTTATCCTTTTTGGCATCAACAATAACAGCTCCATTTCTGGAATCTGGGTTTTCTGGGACCAGAAACTCACCTTCCAGCTCAGTCCAGACCGGCAGTTTGGTTATGAGTCCTGCTAATGGTGTAAATTGGACTATGGCAGTGAGGAGGCCCAGATAGTCTGAGAGTTCTTCTGGGAGCAGGCCTTCCAGCACTTGGGCAAACTTTTCAATCAGGGCAAAATCTTCAAGTAAAATTCCTGCTCTGCTACCACCTATGCACCTGTTTTCTCCTCTGTAGCAGGTGCCTATCATCATTAAACAAAACTGAACATAGAACATTTTTTAAAACGTTATCCTTTACAATGGCTCAGAAATCATTTCTGATAATTCTCTCCATTCTTAAAGATGTAGAGCATTCAAGCCTTGATCTCATCATTGGCTGTCATAAGCTCAATTAGCATATCTTTATCTTAGACTTTCAACTTCCAATCAGTTATGTTTCAGTTTTTCAGTCTAAAGATCACCCTCCTTAAATCCCCTTTTTTCATCTTTTAATCAGTTTTTAAAAGTCCATTATTTATTAATACATGTACATTTATTTCTTATGAAAATCCCCGCATTTTATTTAAACTGCAAGTATTTATCCCAGTAGCCTTAGTAATTCATTCTTAAGACCTTTCAGATTCTTGAGGAAGGCTGTTGGAGAGACTATTAAACTTAAGTTCAGAATACCTGAATTCAAATTCTGCTTCAGACACCAGCTATGTGACTCGGCCAAAGACATTTCAAATATCTGACATTGTTTTCACTTCATGGGATTTCTATTCAAAGTTCTCTTCTACTTTAAAATATGCAATCTTTGATTATTTATTGCCATTGAAATCTCTTCTCCCTAAACTTAAGATACAGGAAAATCCATACTGAAATTTCTTCTCTTCCACTAAAGCAAAAATACTCTTATATTAAGCCTATAATGGATTGTATCATTAAGGCATTAACCATTTCCTTATCTCCTTTTTTTCCCTCTTCTTTCCTCCCTTCCTCCCTTTCCTTCCTTCACCCTTTCTCCCTCTTTCTTTCTTTCCCTCCCTCCCTCCTTTCTTCCTTCTGTCCACATAGAATATCCTATCAAAAAAAGCATTTTTTTTTCCTCCTTTGCATCTTTGAACCCTTCCAAGTTATCATGGGGTTTACAGGTTTGATTTCTTTCTTCTTTCTTAAGGACCAAAGCAAAACCAATCTAATTCTAAATTGTCCCAAATAGGTTCTAAACTAAGCCCTATTTGGTCATTGTTTGGTCTGGTTTAACTCAGAATGAATGTAAATAACAGTCATTTCTGCTTTAAACAGAAACCCTGAGGATCTTCCCCTCACAGATATGTATTTATGTATTTATTTAGATGTTTTGGGATTAGGCTAAAGAGGACCTTCTTTGCCTCAGTTTTTATCTAGTTTTAATCAGAGTGGGTGCTGTCTCACTCAAACTGAGGCTAGTGGAAGACCTTAACATAAAAAAGCCTAAGTCTCCCATTTCTTTCAGGGCCATCTCCAGAAGGTATGCAGATCTATATTTTACCACTGGACCCAGATGACTTTGGAGGGGAAAGTAAGCAGGTGACCTTGCACTGCCCTCCCTCAGTTAAATCCAATTCATTTGCATGTCACGGCATCAGATCCCTGATATAATGATCCTCTTTGAGCATGAAGAACTAATAACAAAGATTGGTCCTTTCATTCTTCAAGGATGAATACATTATTTAGATCAAATAAAATACTTTAAACTGTTTTATAGTCTATAGAAAGAGATAGAGAGATAGGGACAGAGACAGAGATATACACAGAGATAGAGAAATATAAAAACAAAAGCAGATATTGATAAAGCCACAGCAGCAGAGATAGAGATAGAAAGAGAGTGGAAGAGACAAAGAAACAAAGACAGAGAGAGGCGGAGAGGTGGTTCAGGGCAAAGTCTTAGAGGACTCATATTACACTATTTCAATTTCTTTGTCTCTTAGTATACCATCAAGCCAATACACTTCCATAAACTTCACTAGCTTGTCACATATTTCTTGTTACCTTTGAAGTGATTTACACTCTACTCCATCTTCAAACATCTTCAAAATATCATCCCTGTATTAAGAGAGATTTTCAACCAGTCTCCACTATGAATCCTCTTAATAGTTTCTAGATCTTTTCACATTCATATTTTCTTAATGCAATATTATTCTGAACTCAACTCATTTTATCTATTCTTCTCCTTTTCTATGAAGCATGTCCTTTCAAATTTGCTTTCTTATGCACATCAAGCTGAAATACAACTCTTTGAAACTTCCACCCCTTGTTTCTTTTTTAATTTTTTTATATAAGAATGAATTGAATTTTTCTTCCATATGGCAACCTTTGAAACTATAAAGATTTTATTCATGCCTCTCTACCTATTCATTCTCTTGTTTTCTCTCTGCTAAATATCATGCATCATGTCTGTTTTGAAACTTTACTATGTGGAACAGGGCTTTACTTGATGTATCTTCAGATTACCTACCATGAAGGCCATCCTTTAATTGCTTATCTTTCATCTTCGAATGCCTGTGTCTCCCAAAAAAATTATTTCCATTTCCTTTTTTTTATAAAGCTTTTTATTTACAAAACATATGAGTGATTTTTCTACATTGACCTTTGCAAAAACTTTTTTTCCCAAGCTTTTCCCCTCCTTCCTCCCACCCCCCACCCCTAGATGACAGGTAATCTAATACATGCTAAATAGGATAAATTATATGACAAATACAATACATGTATACATATCTATACAGTTATCTTACTGCATAAGAAACATCAGATCTAGAAAGAGAAGAAGAAAAAACAACCTAAGAAGGAAAACAAAATGCATGGAGATATTCACAGAAAGCGTTAAAATGCTGTGTTGTGGTCCACACTCAGTTCCCACAGGCCTCTCTCTAGATGTATTTGACTATCTTCATTGCTGAACAACTGGTTTGAATCAGATCATTGTGAAGAGAACCATGTCCATCAGAATTGATCATCGTATAGTCTTGTTGCCGTGTATAATGTTCTCCTGGTTCTGCTGATTTCACTCAGCATCAGTTCATGCAAGTCTCTCCAGGCCTCTCTGAAATCCTCCTGTTGGTCATTTCTTACAGAGCAATAATATTTCATAACTTTCATATACCATAATTTATTCAGCAATTCTCCAATTGATGGGCATCCATTCAATTTCCAGTTTCTTGCCACTACAAAAAGGGCTGCCACAAACATTTTTGCACGTGGGTCCGATTTCCATTTCCTGATGAATCTATTAGCTTGAACTCCCATCTCATATCTACTGAGAGCCCATTGTGTAAAAGGCAGCCTTCCTTCTGCCCTCAGTCCCTTCAAATTCTACTTTTCCTGAATCCTGAGGAAAAAGGAAGATCAAAGTTGATGGAGAAGAGGACTTCCATTTCATGGCATGCCAAATTTAATCTCCATTTTTTTAGATGGGAAGAGAAGAAATGAAACTGGGCTCCCAAGTTGATCATATCCCTTCTATCTCAGGCCACTATTTTCTCCTGCCAGATCTCTAGACTTTAATAGAAAGAGGAGGGTAGTCTTTCAACCAATGATAAACAGAGTCAATACTTGCTCACGGCTTACATGAAGCAATGCTTTTGAACTCTGACAGGTTATTCAAACTCCATAGCTATCCCCACCATCATCACCACCACCACCACCTAACTCCTTATCTCCATTCCCTTAACATCTCCTTTTTATATCTTCCACCTTTTAAAGAATTAGAATACATTGTCAAATTAATAATTCTTAGGTACTCTGTTTTAAGTTTCAGCTGTTTTCCATGTATTTAACATTAGTTCAACTGATTTTTGCTTAAAATAACTTTGAAGTAAATTTCCATGCTGCATATCAAAATGTGCAGACATATTAATATACCATACCAGAATTATAAATATTTGTTTAACGAATGAATAAGTGCATGAATCAGTCCAACTGAATATTTTGAAACTTGTTTTTTTTTTTCCATAGGAACTAGGAAATTTCCAAATATTACTAGTTATCGATACTTAAACTATTTGTAAAGAAATGACTGAAAGAACTGAGTTAAGGTTGTAGACTCATATAGCTAGTTCTAATTAGAAAACTGATTTTTAACAGGAAAGATCACTGTGCCTTTTATGTAAATTAGGTTTTAATATGAATTACTGTATGTGTGCAAATATTTGTTACCTCTTCAAGGTTATTTTATGAAATAATAATTTATAAAAATATGGGGAAAGACAAGGCTGTTTCTTTAGGTATTCACTAGAAAAGATCAAGATTGACAGGATATAACAGGGAAACAATCACATTTTAATCAAACACAGATTGTATAGGAAGAAAATGACTGTTTTTAAGCAAAGACAAATAATGAAAGAGTTACAGAAGCAAATGGAAGAAACAACTAATGGAATGGTGAAGAGAGGCAAGCAGCATGGGAAAGAAGATGAGGAGGGAAGAGGCAATGGATATTGATATAACCATGGATTAGGGTGGGGCATCACTGGGCATAAACCAAAAAGAAGATTAGAAGAATACTTTTGAAGTAGGGCTTTGAGGTTTCATTTTTAGAAGATTTTGGGGGCAGGAAACCAACTTGTATCTATGTCACCTTTTAAATAGTTTAATAACATATCTAAATGTTCTTAAAGTTATCTTTTCAATGTTCTGCTGGTCTGAACATGTAAGAGTTTGATATTTTTTTCTGGAATTTATATACCATATGATCAGAAACCTTTCAAGCACTGTCTAGATGGCTATCTCTGATGAAAAACAAAACTAGCAATATCTTTTGCTTAATATCTAATACAACATTAACTTATGCTACTTTTATTTTGGGGATGCTTTCCAAAAGACAGTCTTTCCAAAATTATTTCCTGTTATTGTCCCTTTATATTGGTAATTTATAAAGTTACGATATTAACAAGAAGGAGAAGGAGGTTGTCATGAGGAGCAATGTAAAATACAATTACAATAAATGTTATATCATAGATTAATTCTGCCATTGCTATTTCTTAATGTCAGTGACAAATTTTTAAATATCGGGATCTCAAGAATGAAAAAAATAATGTATATCTTAATCATAGTGATTATTATCATATTATTAACATATTAAATGAATATCTCTTTTTTTCTTTTTGTTAGTTTTACAGATATGTAGTGATATCCAACTAGATTTTTTAAACTTATTTTATTTTTACTATTTTATGTTATGCTATTTTATATCATATTATAACTAACTCTAAATATTTAAAAGTCATCATTGATAATTTTTGTTTATTCTTTTGAATATGAATTCTTTCACTGAACAATGGAGACAATGACCATAAATTAGGAAATGTTTGAAAAAAATTGTAACATGATTTGAATAGAATACTACAAATAATAAAGAAGATGCTTTGATAAAAACCTGGAAAGGATTACACAAATTGTTGCAAAATGAAGTGAGCAAAACCAGGAGAAAAGCATAAAAGTAATATTTCATAGTGACTAACATACAATGATTCAAAACAATTTCAAAAGGCTCAGGATGAAAAATGTTATCTGAATTCAGAGAGATAACTAATGGAACTTGAATGCAGACTGAAGAATACTATTTCTCAGTTACTTTACTTTTTCATATTTTTGTTATTTGGATTTTCTTTTACAACATAACTAACATATAAATATGCTTTCTATGATAGAATAAGTGAACAAATATATAATTAACATTTTAGGGAGGAAGTAAATCAGAGAGAGGGAGAGAACTTGGAACTTAGTTTTTTTTTTAAATGAATGTTTGAAATTGATTTTATATGAAATGGGAAAATATTATTTTTAAAGCTTTTTATTTGAAAAATATATGTATGGATAATTTGACAACACTGACACTTGCATAGCCTTGTGTTTCATGTTTTGTCCTCCTTCCCTTAGCCCTTTTACCTAGGTAGCAAGCAATTCAATATATATTAAACATGTTAAAATATATGTTAAATCCAATATGTATAAACATATTTATACAATTATCTTGCTGCACAAGAGAAATCATTAAAAAAAAAGAAAAGAAATGAGTTAGAAAAAAATGCAAATGAACAACAACAAAAAGAGTGAGAATGTTATATTATGGTCCACATTCAGTTCCTACAATCCTCTCTCTGGGTGTAGATGGCACTCTTCATCACAAGATCATTGGGACTGGCATAAATCATCTCATTGCTGGAAAGAGTCACGTTCATCAGAATTGATTGTTGTATAGTATTGATGTTGTCATGCACAATGATCTCCAGGTTGTGCTCATTTAACTTAGCATCAGTTTATGTCAGTATCTCTGGCCTTTCTAAAATCATCCTCTGAGACTTTGTTATAGAACAATAATATTCCATAATATCCATATACCATAATTTATTCAACCACTCTCCAACTAATGGGCATCCACTCATTTTCCACTTGCCACTAAGAAAAGGGCTGCAACAAATATTTTTTCACATGTGGGTCCATTTCCTTCTTTTAAGATATCTTTGGCATACAGACCCTTATAGAAACTCTATTGGGTCAAAGGGTATGCACACTTTGATAAAATTTTGAACATGGTTCCAAATTGCTATCCAGAACAGCTGGATTCGTTCACAACTCTGCCAACAATGTTTAAGTGTCCCAGTTTTCCCACATCCCATCCAACATCCGTCCTTGTCTTTTCCTGCCACATTAGCCAATCTGAGAGTTGTATAGTGGTATCTCAGAGTTGTCTTAATTTGCATTTCTCTGATCAATAGTAATTTAGAGCACCTTTTCATATGATTAGAAATAGTTTTGATTTCTTCATCTGAAAATGGTCTGTTCATAACCTGACAGTTTATCAATTGAAGAATGGCTTAGATTCTCATAAATTTGAGCCAATTCTCTAAGAAATGAGGTCTTTATCAGAACCCTTAAATGTGAAAATGATTTCCCAATTTATTGCAACCCCTCTGATCTTGTCTGCATTAGTTTTGTTTGAACAAAAACTTTTTAACCTCATATAATCAAAATTGTCTATCTGGTATTAAATTATGAGTTCCACATCTTCTTAAGACACAAATTTCTTTCTTCCCCACAGATCTGAGAGGTAAATTATCCTATGTTCCTCTAATTATCTTATAACAAATTTTTATGTCTAAATCATGAACCATTTAGATCTTATTTTGGTATGTGGTATTAGGTATAGGTTGAGTCCCTAACTTCCTTCATGCGTTTCCAATTTTCCAGCAGTTTTTGTCAAATAGTGAGTTCTTATCCCCAACGTTGGGGTCTTTGTGTTTGTCAAAAAATAGATTGCTAAAGTTATTACCTGTTTTGTCCTCTGATCCTAACGTATTCCACTGATAGACTACTGTATTTCTTAGTCAGTACCAAATGGTTTTGATGACAGTTGCTTTATAATATAGTTTTATATCTGGCACAGGTGGGCTACTTTCATTAACATTTTTTTTTCATTAGTTCTCCTGAAATTCTTGAGCTTTATTTGTTTCAGATGAACTTTGTTACTATTTTTTCAATATCTCTAAAACAATTTCTTGGGAGATTGGTTGGTATGGCACTAAATAAGTAGATTAATTTTGGGTTGTATTAACATTTTTATTATATTCACTAGGCCTACCCATGAGCATTTGATATTTTTCCAACTGATCAGGTCTAACTTTATTTGTGTGGAAAGTGTTTTGTAGTTTAGTTCGTATAGTTCATGACTTTCCCTTGGCAGATAGATTCCCAAACCTTTTATACTATCAACAGTTATTTTGAATGGAATTTCTTTTTGTATCTCTTGCTGCTGAACTTTGTTGGTAATATATAAAAATACTGATGACTTATTTGGATTTATTTTGTAACCTACAACTCTGCTTAAGTTATGAATTGTTTCTAGTAGTTTGTCAGTTGATTCTCGAGGGGTCTTTAAGAATACCATTATATCATCATGATAATTTGGTTTCCTCATGACCTACTCTAATTCCTTTAATCTCTTTTTTTCTTCTCTTATTACCAAAGCTAACATTTCTAACATGATATTGAATAGTAATGGTGATAATGGGCAACCTTGTTTCACTCTTGATCTTATTGGGAATGGTTCTAGTTTGTCCCCATTATATGTGATGCTTGATGATGGTTTTAAATAGATGCTAATAATAATTTTAAGGAAAAGCCCATTTATTCCTATAGTCTCTAGTGTTTTTAATAGGAATAGGGGTTGGATTCTATCAAATGCTTTTTCTGCATCTATTGAGACAATCATGATTTTATTGTTAGTTTGTTTATGGATATAATTAATTATGTTGATATTTTTCCTAATATTGAACCAGCTCTGCATTGCTGGTATAAATCCTACTTGGTCATGGTGTATTATCCTGGGTATGACTTTCTATAATATCTTTGCTAATATTTTATTCAATGTTTTTGAATCAATACTCATTAGGGAAATTGGTCTATAATTTTCTTTCTCTCCTTTCACCCTACCTAATTGTGCTATAAGCACTATATCTGTATGATAAAAAGAAATTGGTAGGACCCATTCTTTTTCTATTTTTTTTTCAAATAGTTTATATATAGCATTGGAAGTAATTGTTCTTTAAATGCTTGGTAGAGAGGGGCGGAGCCAAGTTGGAGAACTGCAGACAGAGTTCTCTGTGAGCTCCTGAGACTTTCCCTCAGACCAAGATAAATTGAGCCTCCAAACTGGTTCTGGAGTGAGGGCGCCACCAAACACTTGGACTACAATGCAATTCTATCAAATATCTACTTTGAAAGAACTTCTGAGGTCAGTTTTAGACACGCAGGGGATCTAGCAGCTCCCAGCGCTCAGAAGCCAGGGCACAGCCGGGGTGCAAGTCTGGGGCTGGGACAGAGCAGAGGATTTTAGGCTACCAGGAAATCCCTGGGAGACGCTTGGGCCACTTTGCTCTACTTGCGGGCAGGTGCTTTGGCAGGTCTACCTTTGATAAAGAGTGGATTTAGAGGAGCTGAAAGTGTGGTCCTAGTGCGGATCTACCCAGATCAACCCCAGACCGGAAGTCAACTCGGCAAACTGTCCCAGGGCAAATTGCTGCTGCTGCTGCTGCTCCTGCAGCAGAATTCCCTGCTGGTGACTGATACCTCAGCTAAACATCATGAGCAAGAAGAGAGCTCTCACCATAGACAGCTTTTATGGAGAGAAACTAGAGCAGTCCCCAGATCCTGAGATTCTGAAAACAATCCCAGATAAAGCCACAAAGGTGGACTTAAGCTGGTCTCCCTTTCAGAAGGCTTGCCTGGAAGATTGCATAAAGAATCTCAAAAGAGAACTAGAAGAAGATTGGGGAAATAAACTGAGAGCAGTGCAAGAATGAAATATTGCCCTGCAACAGAGATGTGAAAAACTGGAAAATAAGTCGGTGAATTGGAAAAAGACAAAAATCAACTGAAAAACAAAATTAGTGAATTGGAAAAAGACAACAATTCACTGAAAAACAAAATTGGTGAATTGGAAAAAGTCATCAAATCACAAGAAAATAAAAATAGTGAATTGGTAAAAAATAACAATTCACTGAAAAATAAAATTGGCAAAATGGAAAAAGAATGCAATGAACCAAAAAATTCAATTGGCCAGTTACAAAAGGAGCTAAAAAAAGATAACTGAAGGAAATAATACTTTAAAAATTAAAATTTAACAAATTGAAATAAATGACTCAATAAGACTTCAAGAATCGGTCAAAAAAATTTAAAAATGAAAATATAGAAGAAAATATGAAATATCTCCAAGGAAAAACAACTGACTTGGAAAACAGATCCAGGAGAGACAATCTAACGATTATTGGACTCCCTGAAAGTCATGATGAAAAAAAGAACCTTGAGGATATCTTCCAGGAAATCATGAAAGAGAATTGCCCTGATGTTTTAGAATCAGAAGGCAAAGTTGGCATTGAAAGAATTCACCAATCACCTCCTGAAAGAGACCCCAAAATTAAAACCCCAAGGAATATCATAGCCAAATTTCAGGACTATCGCACCAAGGAAAAGATATTACAAGCTGCTAGAAAAAAACAGTTCAAATACCGAGGAACTGTCATTAGAATTAAACAGGATCTGTCAGCTTCCACATTGAAGGATAGAAGGGCCAGGAGTCAGATATTACAAAAGGCAAAAGAACTTGGATTACAGCCAAGAAAAAGCTATCCAGCTAGAATGAGCATCATCTTCCAGAGAAGAAGATTGTCATTCAAAGATAAAGGAGAATGTCACCTATTTCTAATGAAAAGACCAGATCTGAACAAAAAATTTGACCTTCAAACACAGAACTCTAGAGAAGTGTAAAAAGGTAAAAAGGAAAGAACTCTCGAGTACTATATCTCTACTAGGGGTATCCTTAAAGAATGGGTGTATAATTTGATTTTACTTTGATAATGATCGAAAAGAAATTAGAGGTGGAAGGTATATCATACTGTAAAAAAAGGGGGGTGGGGAAAGGAGGTAAAATAAAGTAAAAAAAAAGGAGGTAAAATAAGGCAAAGTTGCATGAAAAGACATAGAAAATCTAATATAATTGAGGGAAAGAAGGGAGGGTGATGAGTATTGTGTAAATCTTACTCTAATTAGATTGGGCTCTAAAAGAGTATATCAGACACATTTGATTTCAGGGAAAAATTTGGCCCTCTGTATAGGGAAGTAGGAGGGAAAGGAGGAAAAGAAAGGAATAAATTAATAGAAGGATTGGGGTAAAGGTGTAAAAAAGAGGGAGGGTTCTAAAGGGGGGAGGACTGTTAGAGGGAGGTGGTCATCAAAAACAAAATACTGGGAAGGGGGGAAGGGAGTAAGGGGAAAGGGAAGAGAAATATATTACTTTGGGCAATTAAGATGGCAGGAAATATAGATATAGTCATTTTAACTGTGAATGTGAATGGGATGAACTCTCCCATAAAACGGAAACGGATAGGAGACTGGATTAAAAGCCAGAATCCTACAATATAGTGTTTACAAGAAACACATCTAAAATATAGAGATACATACAGAGTGAAGGTAAAGGGCTGGAGCATAATCTTTTATGCTTCAAGTGAACAAAGAAAAGCAGGGGTAGCAATCCTTATCTCAGATCAAGAAAAAGCAAAAATAGATCTAATTAAAAGAGATAAGGAAGGAAACTATATTTTACTAAAGGGTACCATAGAAAATGAAGCGGTATCAATACTAAACATATATGCACCAAGTGGTATAGCATCCAAATTCCTAGAGGAGAAACTAACAGAGATGCAAGGAGAAATAGACAGTACAAGTATACTAGTGGGAGATCTCAACCTTGCTCTCTCAGAATTAGATAAAAAAAAAACACAAAATAAATAAGAAAGAAGTTAGGGAGATAAACAAAATTTTAGAAAAGTTAGGTATGACAGATCTCTGGAGGAAATTGAATGGTGATAGAAGGGACTCTATTTTTTTCTCAGGGGTTCATGGAACTTATACAAAAATTGATCATGTGTTAGGGCATAAAAACCTCAAAATCAAATGCAAAAAAGCAGAAATAGTAAATGTATCCTTTTCAGATCATGATGCAATAAAACTCACATGTAATATAAGGCCAGGAGAAAATAGACCAAAAGTTAACTGGAAATTAAATAATCTAATCCTGAAGAATGAATGGGTGAAAGAGCAAATTATACACACAAGCAATAATTTAATCCAGGAGAACGACAATAATGAGACAACATACCAAAACTTGTGGGATAGGCCAAAGCAGTTATAAGGTGTAACTTTATATCTCTAGATGCTTATTTGCATAAAATAGAGAAAGAGAAGATCAATGAATTAGGACGACAATTAAAAAAAACTAGCAAAAGAGCAAATTAAAAACCCACAATTATATACCAAATTGGAAATTCTGAAAATACAAGGTGAGATTAATAAAATTGAAAATAAGAAAACTATTGAATTAATAAAAAAAACTAAGAGTTGGTTTTATGAAAAAACCAACAAAATAGAAAAGCATTTAGTTAATTTGATCAGAAAAAGGAAAGAGGAAAATCAAATTGTTAGTCTAAAGAATGATAAGGGAGAACTTTCCTCCAATGAAGAGGAAAGTAGAGTAATAATTAGGAGTTTCTTTGCCCAACTTTATGCCAATAAATTTGATAATGTAAATGAAATGGAGGAATATCTACAAAAAATATAGATTACTCAGATTAACAGAAGAGGAAATAAATTATTTAAGTAGCCCCATTTTAGAAAAAAAAATAGAACAAGCTATTAATCAACTGCCTAAGACAAAATCTCCAGGGCCAGATGGTTTTACATGTGAATTCTACCAAACACTAAAAGAACAATTAATTCCAATACTATACAAACTATTTGAAAAAATAGGGACAGAAGGTATACTACCAAATTCCTTCTATGAGACTGATATGGTGCTGATAGCTAAACCAGGTAGGGTGAAAACAGAGAAAGAAAACTATAGACCAATTTCCCTAATGAATATTGATGCAAAAATTTTAAATAAGATATTAGCAATGAGATTACAGAAAGTTGTCTCCAGGATAATACATCTTGACCAAGTAGGATTTATAACAGGGATGAAGGGCTCATTCAATATTAGGAAAACTATCAGCATAATTAATTATATTAATAACCAAATTAACAAAAACAATATGATTATCTCAATAGATGCAGAAAAAGCCTTTGATAAAATCCAACACCCTTTCCTATTAAAAACACTAGAGAATATAGGAATAAATGGGCTTTTCCTTAAAATGATCAGTAGCATCTATTTTTAAAACCATTAGCAAGCATCATATGTAATGGAGACAAACTAGAACCATTCCCAATAAGATGAGGAGTGAAACAAGGCTGCCCAGTTTCACCATTACTATTTAATATTGTATTAGAAATGTTAGCTTTAGCAATAAGAGAAGAAAAAGAGATAAAAGGAATCAGAGGAGGTAATGAAGAAACCAAATTTTGCAGATGACACAATGGTATACTTAGAGAACCTTAGAGACGCAACTAAAAAACTACTAGAAACAATTCACAACTTTAACAAAGTTGCAGGATTCAAAATTAACCCACATAAATCATCAGCATTTTTATATATTACCAAAAAAGTTCAGCAGCAAGAGATACAAAAGAAATTCCATTTCAAATAATAGATGATAGGATAAAATATTTGGGAATCTATCTGCCAAGGAAAAGTCAGAAACTATACGAACTAAATTACAAAACACTTTCCACACAAATAAAATCAGACCTAATCAATTGGAAAAATATTAAGTTCTCATGGGTAGGCAGAACGAACATAATAAAAATGACAATACTACCCAAACTAATGTACTTATTTAGCACCATACCAATCAAACTCCCAAGAAATTGTTTTACACATCTAGAAAAAATAGTAGCAAAGTTCATTTGGAAGAACAAAAGGTCAAGAATTTCAAGAGGATTAATGAAAAAAAAAGGTCAATGAAGGTGGCCTTTCTGTATCAGATCTAAAACTATATTATAAAGCAGCGGTCATCAAAACCATTTGGTACTGGCTGAGAAATAGAGCAGACGATCAGTGGCATAGGATAGGATATCAGGACAAGCTACGTAATAACCTTAGCAATTTAGTGTTTGATAATCCCAAAGACCCCAGCTTTTGGGATAAGTACTCACTATTTGGCAAAAACTGCTGGGAAAATTGGAAAGTAGTGTGGAAGAAATTAAGGCTGGACCCACACTTAACACCGCACACCAAGATAAGATCTAAATGGGTTCATGATCTAGATAAAAAGAGTGATATTATAACCAAATTAGAGGAACATAGGATAGTTTACCCCTCACACCTGTCGAGATGGAATAAATTTATGTTTAAAGAAGATCTGGAACTCTTAATTGAACACCAGATAGATAATTTTGATTATATTAAGTTAAAAAGTTTCTGTACAAACAAAACTAATGCAGACAAGATTAGGAGGGAAGCATCAAATTGGGAAATCATCTTTACATTTAAGGGTTCTGATAAAGGTCTCATCTCTAAAATATATAGAGAATTGTCTCCTATTTATAAGAATTCAAGCTACTCTCCAATCAATAAATGGTCAAAGGATATGAACAGACAATTTTCAGATGATGAAATTAAAACTATTTGTAATCATATGGAAAGGTGCTCCAAATCACTATTCATCATAGAAATGCAAATTAAGACAACTCTGAGGTACCACTCCACACCTGTCAGATTGGCTAAAATGACAGGAAAAGATAACAATGAATGTTGGAGGGGATGTGGGAAGACTGGGAAACTGATGCATTGTTGGTGGAGCTGTGAACAGATCCAACCATTCTGGAGAGCAATTTGGAGCTAAGCTCAAGGAGTTATCAAACTATGCACTCCCTTTGACCCAACAGTGTTTCTATTGGGCTTATATCCCAAAGAAATCATAAAAGAAGGAAAGCGCCCCCCATGTGCAAGAATGTTTGTGGCAGCTCTTTTTGTAGTGGCTAGAAACTGGAAATTGAATGGATATCCATCAATTGGAGAATGGCTGAATAAATTATGGTATATGAATGTTATGGAATATTATTGCTCTGTGAGAAACTACCAGCAGGACGATTTCAGAGAGGCCTGGAGGAACTTGCATGAACTGATGCTGAGTGAAATGAGCAGAACCAAGAGATCATTATACACAGCAACAACAATACTATATAAGGATCAGTTCTAAGGGACATGACTCTCTTCAACAATGGAATGCTTCAAACCAATTCCAATTGTTCAGTGAAGGAAGCCATACACACCCAGAGAGAGGGATGTGAAATGTGGACCACAACATAACATTTTCATGTTCTCTATTGAGGTTTGTTTGCATTGTATTTCCTTTATCAGATTCTTATTTCTTGTAGATATGATTTCTCCTACACAAAAAAATGTTATGTGGCAATAACTATACATATATTCGATTTCTTAATTATTCTAACATAATTATCATGTAGTGGATATCCTGCCATTTAGGGGAGGGGTGGGGAGTAGGGGGGGGAAATTTGTAACAAAAATCTTTGTAAGGATTAATATTTAGGAATTACCCATACATATGTTTTGTAAATAGAAAGTATTAATAAATAAATTAATTAATTAAAAAATAAAAAATAATAAAAATAAATGTTTGGTAGAATTCACATATAATCCATCTCATCCTGTAGATTTTTTTCCTTAGGGAGTTGATTAATAATTTGTTATATTTCTTTTTCTAAAATGGGACTATTTGAATAATTTATTTTTCTTCTGTCAATCTGGGCATTCTATATTTTCATAGATATTCCTCCATTTCATTTATATTATCAAATTTATGGGAATATATTTGGGAAAAGTAACTTCTAATTATTGTCTAATTTCCACCTTTCCCTTTTTATTTTTGAGACTATCAATTTGATTTTTTCTTTCCTTTTTCTAATCAAATTAACTAAAATCTATCTATTTTCATGATATTTAATTGAGGGTTTTAAAATTGTTCTTTTTTCAAGCTTTTTTAGTAGTAAGTCCAGTTCATTTATCTTCTCTTTCTCTGTTTTATGGAAGTAAGGCTCTAGAGATATAAAATTTCCTCTTAAACTGTTGGCCATTTTTGACAAATGTGATGTATTCTCTCATTATTGTCATTCTTTTGATTGAAATTATTAATTATGTCTATGATTTGCTGTTTCTTCCATCCATTTCTTAGGATTAGATTATTTAATTTACAATTAACTTTTGGTCTATTTTCTCATGCTCTTATATTGCACGTATTATTTATTGCATCATAATCTGGCAAAAACACATTTACTCTTTCTTCATTTCTTTGTTTGATTTTTAGGGTTTTTTATCCTAACACATGGCCAATTTTTCTATAAGTTCCATGAATTGCTAAGAAAAAAGTAAACTCTTTTCTGTCTCCATTCAATTTTCTCCAAAGATCTATCATACCTAACTTTTCTAACATTGTATTTACCTATTTAACTTCTTACTTATTTATTTTGTGGTTCAATTTATCGAATTCTAAGAGAGCAAAATTGAGTACTAGTACAGTAATAGTTTAGTTTTTCTATTTCTTCCTGCAGCTGTCTTAACTTATCTTCTAGGAATTTGGATGCTATACCACATGATGCATTATGTTTACTATTGATAATGCTTCATTGTCTATGGTACTCTTTAGTCAAATATACTTTCCTTCCTTATCTCTTTTAATTAGATCTATCTTTGCTTTTACTTCCTCTGACATCAGGATTGCTGCCCCTGCTTTCTTTTTTTTTTCTTCACCGAAATTATAATAGATTCTGCTCCAGCCCTTTATCTTCACTCTATATGTATCACTATGCTTTAAATATGTTTCTTATAAACAACATATTGTAGGATTCTGGTTTTTAATCTAGTTTGCTATCCATTTCCATTTTATGGGAACGTTCATCCCATTCACATTCCCAGTTAAACTAACCAATTCTGTATTTCCTGCCATCTTACCTACCCTAAGTTATGATTTTCCCTTTCCTTTCCCCCTTCCTTTCTCCCCAGTATATTGCATTTGATCACCACCTCCCTCAACAGTCCTCCCCCTTTATAGCCTCTCCCCATTTTTTACACCTTTCCCCTAATAACTCTGCTTTTCTTTCTATTACTCTTTCCCTTTCATTTCCCCCTTTCCCTCCAACTTCCCTGTAAAGTGAGACAAAAATGGTTTCTCTGTGAAACCAAATAGGTCAGATATTTTTTTCTTAGAGCCAAATCTTATGAGAATAAGATTCACACAATGTTCATCCCCCTCCCTTTGTTCCATCAGTTATAATAGGTTTTTTTGCCTCTTGTTGAGATATAATTTCCCTTATTTTACCTTTATTTTTCCTTTTTCCAAGGGAATTTCCTTTCCAGTTTTTTTAATTATCATAAAATCTAATTATACTTGCATTCTCTAAGTATACCCATAACAGAAATATAGTTCTCAAAAGTATTTTTTTCCTTTTTATCTTTTTATGCTTCTCTTGAGTTCTGTGTTAGGAGATCAAATTTTGTGTTTAGTTCTGGTCTTTTCACTAGAAATAGGTGAAATTCACCTATATCATTAAATGTCCATCTTCTTCCATGAAAGATAATGCTCATTTTAACTGGATAGCTAAATGGCTGTAATTCAAGTGCTTTTGACTTTTGGAATATCAGATTCCATGCCTTTTAATTCTTTAAGTTGGAAGCTGCTAGGTACTGAGTAATGCTAATTGTGGCTTCTTTGTATTTTAATTGTTTCTTTTGGCTGCTTGCAATATCTTTTGATTTGTGTGATAATTCTGAAATTTGGCCTCAATATTCCTGCAGGATTTAATTTTGGATTCTCTTTCAGGAGGTGATTGGTGAATTCTTCCAACAGTTATTTTACTTTATGATTCTAAAATATCAGGGCATTTTTATGATTTCCTGTAAGATATTGTCTAGATTTTTTTTCATCATGGCTTTCAGGAAGTGCATTAATCCTTAGATTGTCTCTCCTAGATCTATTTCCCAGGACAGTTGTTTTTCCTAGGAGATATTTCCTATTTTCTTCTATTTTTTCATGTTTTTTTTTTGTTTAATTGATTCTTAAAGTCTTATTGAGTTATTCACTTCCATTTGTCCAGTTCTAATTTTTAGTGTATTATTTTCTTCAGTTACCTTTTTTAGCTCCCTTTGTATTTGGGCAATTAGATTATTTTTTATTCATTGCATTCTTTTTCCATTTCACAAATTTTGTTTTTCAATGAATTGTTGTCTTTTTCTTATCTCTTGTGTATACTTTTTCCTTTCCTTCTTTCTATGATCTCATTTCAACTCTCGATTTTCCTTCTAACTCTCTTTTAAAATCCTTTATGCAATCTTCCATGAATGCCTTGTGGAATAGGGCCAGTTCATTCTCCCTTTGGAGCTTCCTCTGGAGGTACTTTGTTTTTAGAGACCTCAGGATTTGAGATCTGTTCTTCTCTATCTCCATAAAAGCTGTCTATGATCAGAGTTCTTTTTGGTTCCTTATTCATTTTTTAAGGCTTGAGGTCTGTTCAAGGCAAAGGAGCAACAGCTGCTTTAATTTGCCCTGGGCAGTTCTGCTGATTTATTTCTAGTGCTGGGTAATGGCGGTTAGGTTCAGTGTTCTTGTAAGGCTCAGTGATTTACAATTTGCCTTATGTAGCCATTTTGTCACGCCACCAGCTTGCAACCAGTTCAGAGTAGCCTAAGAGGCTTACAGAAGATTCCTAAGTACATGGAAGCTGCGAGGCTCTGACTCCCCACCCAAGGTCCTTGACCTGGTCTCCCTATGCTGTGGTCTGGGCTCAGCAGACTGTGCCCCTGCCCAAGTGAAATAGACCTGTTCTGAAGTTCTTCCAAGGTATCTTCTTCTCAGAATGTGTTGTATTCCAAGTATTTGTGAATTCTTTAACTTCAATATGAGTTTAGAGGCTTAATCTCAAGGTGGTTTGAGAGAATGTCAGAGGAGGTCACAGAAAGTTGTGCCTGCTCTCCATCTTGTCTCCAACCCCTGGAAAATATTTTTAAAGTAAAATATATGCTTTGTTATTTCCTGGCAATTTCTCTATTAGGTCATTACATAATATTATTTGTATCTATTTTCTATATATTCAATTTTTTAAAGTTTATTTAAAAATTAATAAAATTATTTTTCCAATCTTCATTTTTCTTATGCAGAATGCATTACTTAATTTTAAAAAAATTATTTTACTTTTACATAACTGAAATTTGATATTTTGTCTTTAACACTCTTTTCAATTCTATATTTGGTTTAGATTTTTCTCTCTTTCCATACTTGTGAAAGATATAACCTTTCATTTTTCTTCAATATTCTGATTTTGTAGTTTCTAGACAGGTTATATATCTAGTTGGAATTTTCTTGGAAGAAATTTTAAGTTACTTTTCTAAAGCTTTTTGGAATTAGTCTCTTGGAGTTTTCCCAGAATTCCTTAGGAAACAAACGTTCCTTCTCAAATAATCAATATTACTTGATCTATTTATTGGATGCAAGGCAAGAATATACTTCTCTTTCTCCTGCCCCACCTCTTTATCATGAGGTTTCTTTCAAGCACTTATTTTTTTCCATGGATCTACACTTTAATCTAAAACCACATTATAAAATTTTAAATATTTAAATGACAATTTCATTCTTTTAGCAGTGTCATTGAAAAGATTGAAAGGAAAATTATCAATGGTCATGGTAACAATCATTATAATTTCTCCTGATATTTTCTACTTAGCATTCAGTATAGTTTTCTTCTTTTAACATTTTAGATGCATGACTTGAATCAAAATCTCCATGATTCCAAATCCAAAATAGCCCCTCAGCCACCATTACAGCAACAAATTATTAGATAGTTAGCATGTTATAATTCAGTATGAGATCTGGTTATGTCTCTTAATTTTTTTTAATTTTTTAAAGTTTTTTTAAAGATACCTTTTTTTAAAAATTACTCCATATTTGGAAAATTGCTTGCAATAATATTAAATAAAAGAGAAAATTGCAAAATAGCAAAAAAAAAGCAATGCTACACCAATTTTGGACTCTTTTATTTTTATTATTAAATAAATTATTAAATAATCTACATTTATCATGCTATTTAATTAAAACATGAAAAATTTAAATAATTATTTATTAGAATTATTTGATAATCATATTTTTCTTTAAAAATTGTTGTTACTATTGATTTTTCCCCTTTTTTGCATTTATTCTTAAATATGTTTTTAAAATGTTGGTATTGATATTTACATACATTGTACCTAGATTTTGCTGGGAAAATCCAAGATATGATTTCATTGTCTAATGTGGAATTTTTTTTATTAATTTTGTTAGCATTTCCTGAGTAATATTTTTTTTTAAAATGACGCTTTTGGGGAACTATTTTTGGTATCTTGATATTTAAAGAGTCTATTTGCTTTCTTTCTTTTTTTTTTTGGTGTGTAGTTCTTTAAAGTTATTTAAATGATCATATAATTTTCAAAGGAAAATTTTTGTCTCCTTCCTGCTCTAACTTATTTCCTCAATTCAAGCATATCCTTGACTTTTCAGGCATAAATTTTACTTCATCAGTGCAAAGTGCAATCACAGTATCAATTAGCCCTTACAAAAGGATATTTGTTAATAAGCATTATTAAGAATAAAATACATAATTGTTCCCCAAATACCCAGGTCATACTATTTCCTTTACTATCACCGTCCCTGTAAGAATGGGTCAAACTGAAAATTTGAGATAATTTCTCAGTGATTTACTGTCACTCTGTCTTAACTCCCTTGGACTGATGAGCAAAATATGCAATAGAACTGGAAAAACTTAAGTTCAAGTTTTTCTGAAATATCCTATGTAGATGACCACAGGGAAATCACGTGATATCCCAGAGCATTGGACAGCTTTCTAACTACTAAGTTGGCAATCATAATTGGTAGATTTTCTTCATTAGTCTACTAGTTAAATCCAATAAGTTTGTAATACATGTTTACCATGTGCAACATATTGACATAATAGTTAGGTATAAAATACATAATAAAAAATACATTTGTGAGAAGTACTAGCTGCCTAATTCTAGACATTCCAAATGTCTCCTACTTTTCTTCTTACATACTTGATCATTCTTGCTCTGTCTTCTATGCTGGATTCTTCTCTTCATTGTACCATATTTATTCATCTTTTCTTCTCCCTCAACCACATTTTACCTAGTTACCTCCATTGGCATGCATTAATATAATAATAATTTCTATTCACAAGATTTTCATATTTACATACTCTGCCTCAATCTCTATGGTATCCTCCAATCCCACATCTCTGACTGTCTTTCAGAAATTTCAAAGTGGATTTCTAATATAGGATTTAGAGGAGTGGGGAGAAATTGTGTGTGGCAGACCCAACAGCAATAGATGGCAATAGTCCAGGAATAATGTGATAACAATCTGCAGTAAGGTGGTGTCAAGGTCAGATGAAAGAAGACAAAATATATGAGATATGTTGCAGAGATGAAATCAACCAGTCTTTTATTTCTTTTTCTGGTAATACACTTACATTACCTTTTTAATACACATTTCCTCATGAATCATGTTGGGAGAGAAAAATCAGAACAAAAGGAAAAAAAAAAACACAGGAGGAAAAAAAAAAAAAACAGAAAAAAGTGAACATAGCATGTGCTGATTTACATTCAGTCTCCATGGTTCTCTTTGTGGATGAAGATGGCTTTTTCTATCATAAAGTTTATTGGGATTGCCTTGCATCAGTGAACCTCTGTCTTTCATAGTTGATCATCACAAGCTGTTATTGTGTACACTGTATTCTTAGTTTTACATGTTTTGCTCAGAATCAGTTCATATAAATCTTTCCAAGCCTTTCTAAAATCAACTTGTTCATTATTGTAAATATAATATTACTTTCATATACTGTATGTTATTCAGCCATTTCCCAACTGATGGGGAATTTTCCAATTCTTTGCCACCACAAAAATTGCTGCTACAAATGTTTTTGCACATGTGGATCCTTTTCCCTCCTTTATGATTTCCTTGGGGTCCAGACCCAGTAGTGGCCCTACTGGGTGAAAGAGTATGTGTTTTTATAAAGCTTTGAGCATAATTCCAAGTTGCTCCCCAGATTGGCTGGATCATTTTACAACTCCACCAACAATGTGTTAGTGTCCCAGTTTTGCCACATCCCTTCCAACATTTTCTTAGCCAATTTGACAATTCTTTTTAACAGATTGATTACTGTGTGTGTGGAAGATGAAATATAGTGATGAACTGAAGAAAACCATATACACCCAGAGAGAGGGATATGAAATATGGACCACAACGTAACATTTTCATGGTCTCTATTGATGTTTGCTTGCATTGTGTTGCCTTTCTCTGGTTTTCTTTTTTTTCTTGTAGATAGGATTTTTCTTGCACAACTTGTCAACCATTATTACATTATTAACATGTAGTGGACTTCCTGCCATCTAGGGGAGGGGAGGGGACTGGGGGTAAAAGTTGTAATGGAGAGCTTTGTAAAGATCAATGCTGGGGAACTACCCATACATATGTTATACAAATAAAAAGCTTTAATAAAAAATAAATAAATAAATTTTAAAAATTTATAAAAAAAGAAACATAGGAGCAAATTTTTTTGGAGGATTAAGATAAAATATAATAAATTGCTAAAAATTACAAAAAAGAAATATAGTGATGAATCCAGAATGACTCCTAGAGTGTGCACCTGATAGATTAGATGAATGATATTGTATTTTTCAGTAATGGGGAAGGTGATGGGACTGTTTAGGGGAAAGGTAAAGAGTTCACTTTGGGGTGTATTGAGTTTAAAATGTCTTCAAGATATCCACTTGGAGATGGTTGAGATGACTAAATGAACAGAGGGAGTGGTTTATTAGGATACAAGTAGACTTGACATTAGTTAATACTGATTTTCATTACTTTATGTATTTGGCCTTTTGTTTATGGTGTTTGTGTTTATGATTATGTTTAAATTTTCTTTATTATTTTGTTCTTTCTTTGATGTCATGCAAAGCTACCTTCTCAAAATTAGTCCACTGTGCACCAAGTACTTTGATTGATAACAATTCTTGTATGATTCTAATTATGAATTTATGAAAGGACTTATATGTTTGGCTTATAGGCTTAAGCCTTATCTAATAATTGGACACTGCGACCATTCAGTTATTGTTCTTTCCTTTTTTTTTTTCTTTTTGCTGAGGCAATTGAGGTTAAGTGACTTGCCCACGGTCACACAGTCACACAGCTAAAGAATGTTAAGTGTCTGAGACCAGATTTGAACTTAGGTCCTCCTGACTTCAGGGCTGGTATTTTATACACTGCACCAACTAGCTGCCCCCAGTTATTGTTCTTAAGTTCCTTTGATTGCCTTTTATGATTTCAGGGAATTGCACTTGTTTAGTCTTGCTCTTGCAACTTGGAAAGTCTCTAACTTTCAATCAATGAGAAATCAGATTACCTAATATTGTATCATTGTTTTTAAATTGACTGCCCATATTTGATTACTTCATTTTAATGTATAAAATCATTTTCCCCTTTTCCAAAGTCTGGTGATGTTTTGTTAGGCATTTGGTATGTACTGCTTAATAAATCAACATGCTCAGAAGATCAAACTTTTTTCTTCAGTTATTTTATTTTTATTCACTGTAGTTGTCACTGCTAGGAAACTGGCCATCTACATAATATAGACTTTGTTCTTGACTGGCAGTTACTAAATGTTTGCCTGTATTACCATGAAAAAAAGAATCTAGGGATTTCAATTGATTATAAGTTCAATATAAGTCAACATTTTATAATGCTTTCTAAAATCCTTAGGACACGTCAGTAGAAATATAGTGCCCAAAACCAGGATAGATTTTGCACTGGCAAGAACATATCTGGAGGCCATTCAATTCTGAGTTTGTTTTATAATGATCAATATCTGGACAAATTCTATAGAAATTCTCTTGTCCTTGGTGAGTCTTCTAGATATGAGTATGTAAAGAGATAATTGATAAAGATATTCAAAATTTAGGAATTACAGAAGAGATTTGGAAAAAGAATGATTTTTGAAGGACTGGAATGTAAAAAAGGTTAAAAAAATTATTTTGTATAATTCAAATAAATAAACCCAGAACCAAAGACTGAAAACTGCAAAGAATTCAATATCAGCTAAACATAAAGGAGTGTTTTGGATGATTTGTTGTCTTGTCATTCAGTTGTGTCCAACTCTTCATGACCCATGGAATGAGTGGTTAAACAACCTGTGTAACTTAATGAATGTAGGAAGATTTGACACTGGGCCCTCTGAACCCTAGTTGAGTACTCTTTCTCCAAATTCATACTTCCTTTCCCAAGAGTGAGCTCTGTATTTCCTTTCTAGTATTTAAATAGAATCTGGGCATAAACCAGTCAGTTATTTCTGCCTTGAATAAGTAAGTAGAATATATCTATAGTATTTTCCAAAGTAGTGAGTCTTTGGTTTAAATGTATTTTGCTTTTTGCCAGTTTGTGTACATGATAAATATGGATATATCAGGGAAAGATACCACCTAACAGCAAAAGCACTCATGTTTGCCTCTATATCACACTGTGGATGTTCATTTAACACACACACTCACACACACACACACAAATGTGTGTGTATGCTTGTATATAGTATGTATATGTACATATATATCCACAGATGAATCTATTTAAATGAACATATTTAAAGAAAATTCTGTCATTTTTCTGTTAATTTTTATTCTGCATTTAATTAATTACTATTACAAATTACTATTTTTGTGTGTATATGTTTGTGTGTGTGTGTGTGTGTGAATGAATTAAAAAAGAGGGAGAGAGAAAGAGACAGAAACAGACAAAAACACACAGAAAATTTTATCTTCAGTACAATTATATTTGCTTTTCTCTAAACTTGCTTCTGTTTTCAAATTTCTGTTACATATTTTTAAAGTCAGGTACTAATTAACACAGCAGTGACAAAGTTTTTGTGTAATACACAGAACTTTTGTTCCCTTTGTTTAGTTTTTAGTGCTTTCTTGATGTTCTTTTCCCTTATTTACCAGTAATGTTCCCTTTCCAAAACAAACAAAAAAAAAGTTGTCCCTTTTAGCAAATAAATATAGTCAGGCAAAACAATTCAACACATTGGCCATAACTGAAAAAGTGTGCCTTATTCTCATCTTTTGGCCATTTATAATTTTGACAAAAGATAAATACTATTTTAAATAATGAGTTTTCTGAAGTTATTCCCTTTCTAAGAGTTGAGAAGTCTTTGAGAGTTGCTTTCCCTTACATTATTGTGATTATCACATACTAATCTATCTGCTGGTTGTGCAGCTCCTTCTGGGTTTCTCAGAATTTTTCATATTCATCATTTCTTTTTTTTTAATGCATTTTATTTATTTCATTAAATATTTCCCAATTTCATTAATAACAGCATTCATTTCAAAAATATGGATTTGGAAATAATCTCTGTTCCTCCCACATGCCACCACTTGAAAAATCAGTGATAAATTAGTTTTACATGTGAAGTGATGCAAAACACATTTTCATCTTAAAAATGCTGCAAAAGAAAACACACATGAACAGAAAAATAAAGAAAGTAAAAGTTTGTTTCCATATGCATTCAGAATAATGTACAATCTTCAGTTACATTTCTGTGGTGGAATAGCTTTATTCATCATAAGTACTTTGAAATTATATATGATAGCTCTCTTGATCAGAGTAGCTACCTCTTTCCAGGCTGATCATCATGACAATTTTGCATTCCTGATTTAAATCCCACCTGCTCATAGTGTGTTATCTTAAGGATATATTGCTATAACATATTTTCTAGAATCAATATTCATTATGGAATTTGGTCTATTATTCTGTTTTTCTACTTTTGCTCTTCCTGATTTAGACATCAAAGTTATAGCTGTGTTGCAAAATTAATTTTTAAGGACTCCTTCTTTATCTAGCTTTCAAATACTTTATGTAATATTTTGGATAAGTGATCCATGAATGTTTGATAGAATTCGCTTTTAAATATAGTTCTGTTTGTGTGTGTGTGTGTGTGTGTGTGTGTGTGTGTGTGTCCTTTGGGAGCATATTTATGGCTCACCCAATTTATTTTTCTAACAAGATTATTTAAATGTTCACTTCCTTTTCAGTTAACCTAGAGAATTTATATTTTTATAATTAACCATTTATTTCACCTAGATTGTCAGTTTTATTGGCATATAATTGAACAAAATAATACCTAATGTCTAAATACATCTGCCTTGAGGTTATAAATAATTTTGCTTTTCATACTAGCAGTTTTGTTTTGTTCTTTTATAAAATAAATTAAGTGAAAAATGATCTATTTTATTGGGGTTTTAAAAATAAATCCAGCTCCTACTTGTATTTATTGGTTCAATTGTTTTTGTTTTTAACTTCAGTTTTTATTCATTTATCCTTTGTATTATGGTATTTCCATTTTGAAATTTGAGTTTTTGATTTGTTCTTTTTCTAGGTTTTTTATTTGCATGCTAAATTCATTGATCTGATATATCTTTCTTTTATTGATGTATGTATTTGGGAAGATATATTTCGCCCCATGTGCTGCTTTGGTTGCATCTTATGAATTTTGACATGTTGTCTCAAGTTTTTATGATGTTGTTTGTTTGACCCACTCTTTATTTAGGATTAGGCTATTTAGTTTCTAAATAATTTGTATACTTCCATGGTTCTATATTAAACATAGTTTTAATTGAGTTATGGTCTGAAAGGGTACATTTAATGGTTATGATTTTCTGGTTTTGAAGTTTATTTGTTTATGAAGTTTATGCCCTAATAAAGAGTCAGTTTTTTGAAGGTTCTATGGAAATCTGGAAAAAAAAATAAGTGTTTCATTCTATTAAAATTCTGTTTTATCAAGCTTCATTATATCTACCTTTTCCATAAAGTTTTATTCATCTACTCATTTTTTAAAGTTTTCTGGTCAGATATTTAAAGCTCTTAGAGAGTAAAGTTAAACTCTCCCACTAGTATAGTTTGGTTATCTATTTCCTTTTGTTTATCATTTAACTTTTCCTTTATAAATTTTGATACTCTAATATTTGGCTAATTTATATTTAGTTTTAATGTTATTTCATTCTCTATTTTACTTTTAGCAAGATGTGATTTCCCTTGTTCATTTCTTTTGATTTATTAACTTTTGCTTTTGCTTTGTCCGACATCATGATTGCTATCTCTGATTACTTTTATTTTAGCTGAAGCATAAGAGATTCTCCAAGAGGACCTTATTTTAAATCAGAATATGTTTGTCTGTTTTAAGTTTGTTTCTGGCAAACAAAATACTGTTGATTTGTGGTTTTTAATCATTCTGTTACCTGCTTCTTCTTTATTGGTGAGTTCATCCCTAATTATTAATACTATCTGTGCATTTCCTTCCATACTATATTTTTTGGTTTCTCTCTGTGTCTATATCAAAGTCTTTCCCTTTTCCTCTGACTTTTCTCTTCCAACATGATTCATAATTTTTACAAATGGAAATGAATGACTCAATGAGACACCAAGAATCACTCAAGCAAAACCAAAGAAATGACAGAAAAAAAGAAAAAATAAAGTAAACAGGACATATGTTAATTTAAATTTATTGTCCTTACTTCCTTTTTTTGAATGCAGATGGCATCTCTTGTCCAAAGACTATTGAGATTGCTTTGGATATCTGAAGCAGTGAGAAAAACTAAGTCTTTTATAGTTGATTATTGTGCATTTTTGTATATTATGGTATGCAATATAATCCTGGTTCTACTTCTTTCACTTACATCAGTTCATGTAAATCTTTCCATGCCTTTCTAAAATCAGCCTGTCCACCATTTTTTATAAAACAAAGATATTCCATTATCTTAATATAACACAACATGTTCAGTCATTCCCCAATTTTGCTCATTTTCAAATTCTTTGCTGCCACAAAAAGAGCTGCTACAAACATTTTTTCACAAGTGTTCCTTTTCCCTCCTTTGAGATTCCCTTGGAATACAGGCTCAGTAAAGGTGCTGGTGGGTAAAAAGTTATGAACAGTTGTAAAGCCCTTTAATCATATTCCCAAATTGCTCTCCAGAATAGTTGGGTCATTTCACCAACAATGCATTAATTTCCCAGTTTTTACACACCCCCTCCAATATTTATCATTATCTTTCCCTGTCATCTTAGCCAATCTGAAAGGTATGGGGTGGAACCTCAGAGATGTATTAATTTGCATTTCTGTAATCAATAGTGATTTAGACCCTTTTTTCAGATAAATATAGATGGCTTTAATTTTGTCATCTGAAAAATATTCATATTCTTCAACCATTTATCAATTGCAGAATGACTAATATTTTTTATAAATTTGAAACAATACTTTATATATTTTAGCAATGAGATCTTCATTAAAAAACATTGGCTGTAAAAATTTTTCCCCAGCTTTACACTTCCCTTTTAATCTTATTTATGTTGGTTTTGTTTGAGCAAAACGTTTTTAATTTAATGTAATCCAGAGAGGAGCCAAGATGGTGAAGAGGACACATGTTTCTTTCTGACCTTATCATACTATTCCCACACTAAATAACCAAATTCAGCCTCTAAATTAGCTCTGGACTGGCAGAAATCACAAATATTAAGAGTGTAACAAATTATCAGAAGAAGACAATTTCAAAGATCACTGGAAAAGGTCTGTTTCAATCAGCCACAGAGGGAGGTGGGCCAAAGCCTAGGAGGCCAAGCACAGACACTGAGTGCAGACAGTGCAGACACAGGCCAGTGTGGGCTCTGTGATGATGCACACTCCAGGCAGTGGAGGATCTACAGGGAGAAATCTACAGCAGTGCTGGCTACTCTGCCCTGATTGCAAGCCAGTAGATCAGCAGTGAAGTTCTAAAATATCCAACACAAGCATAAAGGAAAATAGTGAACCCAAACCACCAGAATCCCACAGGACCTGGTCACACCTATCGAGCAAGGGGAGTGAGTCAGCACTGACCCAGCACAATCACTGCCACTATTAGAGGAAGCTTGGACAACTTCCACTGACCTAAAAGCAGACCTTAGCTTTAAAAAATGAGTACAAATAGCAAAGAGAACTTTGATCATAGGTAGTTTTTATGGTGAAAGAGAACAGATTTTAAACCTTTGAGGAGACTAAAAACAGATCTTCTCCAGATGAAGCCCCAAAGCAGAATATAACTTGCTCCCCATAACACAAAGCTCTACTAGAAAAAAAAAAAAAACTATACAAGATCTTAAAAGAGAGCTTGAAAAAATGTGGAAAGTAAATGAGAACTTTACAAGAGGGTTTGGAAAAGAAAACAAAGAAATTATCTGAAGAAAATTCACTACAAAATAGTGAAATGGACAAAGTATATAACTCCTTAAAAATTGGATTTGACAAAATGGAAAAAGAAAACAACTCCCTGAAAAACAAAATTTATGAAATGGAAAAAGAAAACAACCTGAAAAGCAGAATCTGTGAAATGGAGAAAGAAAATTACTCCTCAAAAATGCAATTTGTGAAATGGAAAAAAAAATCCTTAGAAGAAAACAAGTGATTTAAAAATTCAATTGGACAAATACAGAAAGAATTTTTAAAAGCAAATGAAGAAAACAATTCATTAAAAATCACAATTGAACAAATGGAAATGAATGACTCAAGGAGACATCACCAATCACTCAAGCAAAACCAAAAAAATGAAAAATTAGGAAAAAAGGTAAAATACCTACTTGGGAAAACAACTGACCGGGAAAATAGATCTAGGAGAGACATTCTAAGGATTATTGGATTTCCAGAAAAGCATGATGAAACAAAGAGCCTAGACACTATTTTCCAGGAAATTATCAAAGAGAACTTCCCAGATGTCATAGAATCAGAAGGTAAAATGGCCATTGAAAGAATTCACCAAACACCTGACCAAAAAGACCCCAAAATTAAAACTCCAAGGAATACTGTGGCTAAATTTCAGGACTATTGGACCAAGGAAAAATATTACAAGCTGCCAGGAAAAAAATTAAATACTGAGGAGCCACAATACGAATTATCCAGGACTTAGCAGTTTCCACCTTAAACGACTGAAGGGCCTGGAATCTGATACTCTGAAAGGCAAAGGAACTTGAAATGCAGCCAATAATAAACTACCCTGGTAAACTGAGCATTTTCTTTCAGGGAAGAAAATGGACATTCAATGAAACAGGTGAATTCCATTCATTTCTGATGAAAAGACCAACCAGAGCTAAACAAAAAGTTTGACCTCCAAATATAGAACTCAAGATAAGCATAAAAAAAGAAAAGAACTCTGAGAACTGTATTTCTGTTATGGGTATACATAAAGATTGCATGTATAATTAGTTTTACTGTTATAATACAAAAAATAAACTAAAGGTGGAAAGAGGATTGTATGAGAAAAAGGGAAATTATATCTCAGGAAGAGGCAAAGAAAACCTATTATAATAGAGGGAAAGAAGAGAGGGGGATGAATATTGTGTAATTTTTACTCTCATCAGATTTGACTCAAAGAGAAAATATTAGACATATTTGGTTTCACAGAAAACTTCTCTCACCTTATGCAAAAGTGGGAGGGGAAAGGGGAAAAGGGAAGAGGTAAGCTACATAAAAGGGAAAAAAGAAAAAAAATAGGGGAAATATATAAGAAAGGGAAATGACAAAACAAGGGGGTCTGCTTGAGGCAAGTGGCACTCATAAGTAAAATAGTCGGGAGGAAGGAAAGGGGAAAAAGAAAAAGAAAAGTTTAATTTGGGGTTAATAAGATTGCAGGAAATACAGAATTAGTAGTTTTAAACATAAATGTGAGTGGGGGAACTCTCCCATAAAGCAGAAGCATATAGCAGAATTGATTAAATGACAGAATCCTACAACTTCCTGTTTACAAAAAACACATTTAAAGCAGAGTGATACATACAGAGTAAAGGTTAAAGGCTGGAGCAGAATTTATTATGCTTTAGGTGAAGTAAAACAAACAAACAAACAAACAAAACTGGAGTAGCTATCCTGATCTCAGATCAAGCAAAAGCAAAATTTGATCTAATTAAAAGAGATAAGGAAGGAAACTATGTCTTGCTAAAAAGTACCGTAGATAATGAAGAAATATCAATGCTAAACATATGTACACCAATGGTATTGCATCCAAATTCCTAGAGGAGAAGTTAAGAGAGCTGCAAGAAGAAATACACAGGAAAACTATAATAGTGAGAGAACCACAATCTCTCTCCGAACTACATAAATCAAGACACAAAATAAATAAGAAAGAAGTTAAAAAGGTAAATAGAATACTAGAAAGGTTAGGTATGATAGATCTTTGGGAAAAAAATGTATGGAGACAGAAAGGAGTATACTTTCTTGTTGGCAGTTCATGGAGCATATACAAAAATTTACCATATTTTACAACATAAAGAATGTAAATTCAAATGCAAAAGAGCAGAAATAATAAATGCATTTTTTTCAGATCACAATGCAATAAGAATTATATTCAATAAAAAGCCAGAGAAAACTAGACCAACAAGTAATTGGAAACTAAATAATCTCATTCTAAAGAATGAATGGGTTACACAGCAAATCATAGGCATAATTAATGACTTTTTCCAAGAGAATGACAATAATGAAACAACATACCAAATTTGTGGGATCCAGCCAAATTGGTAATAAGGGGAATATGCTTGCATAAAATAGAGAAAGAGAAGATCAATGAATTTGGCTTGCAACTAAAAAAGCAAGAAAATGAACAAATTAAAGAAACCTCCAATCAAATACCAAACTTGAAATTCTAAAAATAAAATGAGTGATTAATAAAATTGAAAGCAAAAAATATTAAATTAATATATAAAACTAAGAATTGGTTTTATGAAAAAAACCCAACAAAATAGATAAACTTTTAGCTAATTTTATTTTATTTTATTTTATTTTTTTTAATAATGCTTTTTATTTGCA
>JAJPUD010010388.1:0-11767 GCA_023553655.1 Myrmecobius fasciatus
TTTTTTTTTGCAAAGGTCAATGTTGAAAGGTCATTCATATGTTTTGCAAATAAAAAGCTTTATTAAAAAAAAATAAACAAATTAGAGGAACATAGGATAGCTTACCTCTTGGATCTGTAGAGAAGGAAGGGATTTGTGTCCAAAGAAGAACATCAACACTTAATTGAACACTAGATAGATAATTTCGATTTTATTAAGTTAAAAAAGGTTTTTATATAAACCAAACTAATGTAGACAAGATTAGGTGCGAAGCAATAAATTGGGAAATCATTTTTACATTTAAGGATTCTGATAAAGGCCTAATTTCTAAAATATACAGAGAATTGACTCAAATTTATAAGAATTCAAGCCACTCTCCAAGCAATAAAAATGGTCAAAGGATATGAACAATTTTCAAATGAGAAATTTAAATTCATCTCTAGTCATATGAAAAGGTGTTCCAAATCACAATTGATCAGAGACATGCAAATTAAGACAACTCTGAGATACCACTACACTCTTGTCAGATTGGATGAGATGACAGGAAAAGATAATGACAAATGTTGCAGGGGATATGGGAAAATTAGGGCACTGATACATTGTTGGTGGAATTGTGAATGGATCCAACCATTCTGGAAAGCAACTGGAACTATGCTCAAAAAGTTATCAAGCTGTGCATACCCTTTGACCCAGCAGTGTTTCTACTGGCCTATATCCCAAAGAGATCTTGAAGGAAAGAAAGGGACCCACATGTCCAAAAATGTTTCTGGCAGCCCTTTTTGTAGTGGCAAGAAACTGGAAACTGAATGGATGCCCATCAGTCAGAGAATGGCTGAATAAATTATGGTATATGAATGTCATGAATGTTCTGTAAGAAAGATCAGCAGGATGATTTCAGAGAGGTTTGGAGAGACTTGCCTGAAGTGATGCTAAGTGAAATGAGCAGAACCAGGAGATCATTATACATAGCAACAACAGTACTATATGATGATCAGTTCTGATGGGCATGGCTTTCTTTAACAATGAGATTTTTCAAACCAGTTCCAATTGTTCAGTGATAAAGAAAACCATCTACACCCAGAGAGATGCCTTTGGGATCTAAGTGTGGACCACAACATAGCATTTTCAATGCTTTCTATTGATGTTTGCTTGCATTTTGTTTTCCTTCTAAGGTTTTTTTATTTTCTTGTAGATCTGATTTTTCTTTCTAGATAATTGTATAAATATGTTTACATATATATATATATATATTGGATTTTTCATATATTTTAACATAGTTAACATGTATTAGACTACCTGCCATCTAGGAGAGGGAGTGGGGGGAAGGAGAGAAAAATTTGGAACAGAAAGCTTTGCAAGGGTTAATGTTGAAAAATTACCCATGCATATGTTTGGCAAATAAAAAGTTTTAATTGAAAAAATGAAATAGTCTTTTAGGGAAGCATATGTCTAGCTTTTGAACAATATGGCCAATCCATCGGACTTGTTTTCTCTGCAATAGAGTTTGAATGCTTGGAAATTTACTTTGAGAAAAACCTCAGTATCCTTTACTTGATTCTATCAGGGGATCTTCAGAATCTTCCAAAGACAATTGAAATGGAAGCAATTCATTTTCCTGGTAAAGCCCTCAAATGCAGTCCAGATCTCAGAAATACAAGAAAAAGGTCAAAACAATGTCTCTATAGAACTTCAGCTTGATAGGTAAACTAATTCCCTTTTCTCTCTCACATTTTCCTTCAGAACTTCAGGAAACACTGAACTATGTCTGTCAATGTGTCTATCCACTTCATTGTCAATGTATAAATCCCAGGAATGTATACTGCCAAGCTCTTGGACTTTCACAATAATTATTGGAGTGAAACAAAGTTGTGTGCTTTCTCTCATGTTTTGTAGCATGATGTAAATTATAACAATGTTGTCAGAGACCTCCAAAGAGAACATAGAAACAATGTCAGCTACTACAGTGATGGTAAATTATTAAATTATTTAACTTTAAAAAGCTACAAGGGAAGACTAAAGTAGAAATAGAATTAGTGCAGGATTTTTTTTTTTTTGCAGATGATTGTCCACTCAATCCCGCCTCTAAATTTGAGATGTAACTAATAATGGATTAATTCTTTGCTATTTGTGTTAATTTTGGCCTATTGATTAATACCAACAAAACACAGGTTTTGTGTTTTGCATAACCTGCCAGCATAATACCATCCATATGTGGAATAATCAGTTACATAAAATAGAGAACTTTTTAATACTGTGTATAAATTCATTTACCATTATATAAGTATAGACAGAAAAAATTCAATTCAGAAATGAAAGCTTATTCTACTTTAATTGTGATGTGATGAAACCATAGGTACAACCAGCATTTGAAATTATTTAGAAAAATGTGGTTGAATTCAGTAAAAATAAGAAAAATTATTTTAACATCTAGCTGAATTTTGTCCACAAAATTATTTACCAAATAAAATTGTCTGATTAAGCCTTTATTTTTTTCTTCTTCCCAGAGTAGATTTTGTATTCAGATATATACAGGAATAACACAGGCAACTTTCCCTCCAACCCTGAAAATTCTTGGGATTTTTATTCCCCCCCTATAACCTTTCCCTCTCTTTCCACCACTACCACCCTTCCTCTTTATGCTTAACATCTTTGCTAAATATAAAACCTACATCACACCTCCTGCTGTATGATATGGAATGGAGTTTGCTGATTTTAATGAAGAGTGTGTCATCAGAGAAAGCTTCTTATTATGAGATGCAGTGTGAATATGTTTACTCCATAAGGAGAAAGAGAAAGGAGAAAGATTTGAGAGAGAAAGAGAGAAAGAGAGAGAGAGAAGGAGAGAGAGAGACAGACAGACATAGAGATAGAGAGAAGCACATACACACAGAGAGACAGAAAAAGACAGACAGCAGAAAAAGACAGAGGAAACAGAGAGAGAGAGAGAGAGAGAGAGACAGAGACAGAGACAGAGACAGAGAGACAGAGACAGAGACAGAGACAGAGAGAGAAAGATTGAGCAAGAGTGATAGAGACAGAGAATTTGGACCATCAAACAGGAAGACAGGCTGGAAGGACACACTGACCAAAAGAATAAGAAACTTTCTTAGATTCATTGATAAGACATTTCATATTTGAAAATAATATTTGGGTCATTATTATTCAAAACAGAATAAAAATAAAGAATTAAATGTAAGAGTTTCCATAGGCAGAGATCCAAAGATGCAATGAGTGTTAAAATAATTTGGAGGAAGAAGGGGAAGAATGAAATCCAATAAATGGATTAAAGAAAAATTAATTCTCCTTTGGTTGTAGAATGCTTTAACCTGTCATTTAATTTTTGGGAATTGTATATCTGGTACATTTCAGGAGTACTCTATTCAATTTTTTGAATTAAAAACATGACAAAAATTTATTCCATAAAATATACATTCTGAGAAAATGGAGTGAGAAGAGGCATGGGGAAAAGGGGAAATCAGGCAAGTTTGTGATTTTGGCTTGTCTTCAGAGGACTAAATGTTGCCAACAACAGAAGATGAAAAAGTTTAATTTTAGAGAGCAAAAGTGAGAGGAGATGCAGGTAAGGCAGAGAGGCAATAACTAAAAAAGAGCTAGGCAGAAAGAAAGATATTGTCACTAATGGTGCTCAAAATGTATAGAGGCAGGAAAGAATATATAAACCACATGCGTCATTATCAGGTTACCTGAGGAGGAAAGGTGCTAACCATCCAACCAATTCTCCCCATCTCTTTTTACATAACAGAAGCATCTGCTGTTTCTTTAGGAAAAACATTGAAATAGAAAATCATTACAGTCTTCTAGGAATAATATAGTTAATCACAGAGTTTAAAAATGAAAATAAAAAAAGGAGGAGTTGATTATATGGTCAGCAGACAATAGTTACACAATAGGATAAGAAAGGGAATTGAGGTTTAGATAGGCGAGATATATGCAGTCAGTTGTCGATCTTAAATAAAAGTAACACTGCCCTGGATAAAGGGGAAAAACAAAGTGTTAGTTATATGAAAGCTATAGAAGGCATTATACTAGGAAGATTACTTGAAATGAAAAAAAATTAGCTACTTAAAATGAGGAGAGTATAATGAAAAAAAGCTTTTTTTAAATATGTTTATCTCTAAATAATCAAAAATCATCACAAACTGGACTAATGAAAAATAGTTTCTCTGATAGTCTCAGAAGAGGGTTAAAATGGCCTACATTGCTTCGGTTTAATTCCATTAACCTAAAGCTTTTATTTAAAAAAATTATCAATATTTCTCTTATACTGCAACAATTTCCAAATAAATGTAATCCCCTTACACTAAAAATCTCAATGAAACATACCTTTTAACAGGGGAAAATTAAGCAAAACTACTCAAAAAATATGACTGTGTTACATTCCAAACCCATAGTTACCCATTTCTGTAAGTGAAAGGAATAGTACATTTCCTTTGCCTATTATTCATAGACAAAAATTGGTCATTATAATTAGGCATTGTTAAGATTATTTTTACTGTTCTTTACATTTACTTTGTATTTATATATTTTGGATACATTAAATTCATTCTGAATGTATTTATAAATCTTTCTTTGTTTTTCTTTTTTAAAATGGTAATTCAAGACACAATATTATAATATATTCCAAAAATGATTTATTTAATTATTGGCTAGTGAGCATTCATTATTTTTTCTTCATTTCTTTGATACAAGAAAAAGTAACCTATAAATATTTTCATTTCTATGGGACCTTCCTTTTTGTCACAGGATTATAGGGTAAGAACAAAACTCAAATAATAATTGTAAACATTTACATCCCTGTTTAAAGTTTGAAAAATGATTTTAAAATATAATCTAATTTTATCTTCACAATAACTCTGGGATTTACATGTCATTATCACCCCCATTTTATACATGAAGAAATTGAGTCAAACTGAGGCTAAGTTATTTGCCTGGGATCACTCATCTGGCAAATGTATGATATAAAATTTGAATTCAGATCCGCTTATCCCAAGATATAATATCCCCTCCAGTGTGCCTTCTAACTTAAAAGGCATTTTGTCCAATTCTCTCTTTTTTACAGATGAGAAAACTAAATCCTCCTAGGATTTTTGCTTCCTGGGAGTCACACTGATAATCAAGATATGAATTAATGTCTTATGACAAAGATAGCATTCTTTCCCATGTTTTTTTTTTCCATGTGCTGTTCTTGACTTAGAATCTCATGGGATATATGATTATTGGCCAAGTGCTGATGTCTGAATGGTCCTTGCTTTTTGGCCAGAAGAATTATAAGAAGCACTATTTGTCAATAAGGAGCTGCCAAATATTTAATAACAATAAAAACAACAAATTTAATAGTGTGGCACCTGATATTGTTGGTAAGCTTTCTATAAATTTTTTGAGAGGTTTTTTGGGGGGGAAAGATGGGCTAAAGTTTATAGCTAGACTTGTGGCATCTTTGTTCTAATGGATTCTAGGTGAGGAAGGTCTCCTTACAAGGTAGATTCCATGTGCTCTGCAATTTAGAGTCTTTAAGAACATCCTGAAGCTCTGAGAGTTTAACTGCCTACCCACCATCAATCACCTCTGTAAGTGCAACATATTGTTATATACATTATGCTGATGAACAAACTGAGTCTAAAAGAGTATAAACAGTGCTGAGATTCAAACTTACTAGAAGTCTCCTATGGAATACAAACCCATGTTTTCACTAATTAAAGTTCAATGCAGTATATCAAAGTGCCAATTTAGAATAGATGTTCAAGGCAAAGTGATTAGAAAAAGAGTGCAAAATCTAAAGAAATGACCTGAGACAGGTACTGTCTGTATTAAGCATTGAACTTAGTGTTAAGTTCAGTTCTAACTGAAAGAATACATTTATTAACAGAGGCAGTTAGGCATTAATAGTGTATAGAATGCTGAACTTGGATTCAGGAAGATGAGATAAAATCACATCTAAGACATTTTCTAGCATTGCCTGATCTTCAAAGTGGAGACAATATTAACCATTACCATGCAAGGTTTGTGTAAGGATCAATTATTTTTTGTTATTTGTTTTTGTTTACTCATTTAGTCATTTTGATTCTTTGTGACTCCATGGACCATAAAACATCAAACCCTTCTATCTTTCACTAAATCCTAAAGTCTCCAAGATCAGGTTTATCATTTTCATTTCATTCTTTACTCTCCCCTTCTCTTTTTGCCTTCAAGCTTTTCTAAAAGCAGGATCTTTTCTAATGAGTCTTATCTTCTCATTATGTGGTCAAATTATTTAAGTTTGGACCTTTAGTATTTTTTCTTCCAATGAATAGTTTGAATTAATTTCCTTAAGTTGGGTGACTTGATATTCTTGCTATCTAAAGAACTCTAAAAAGGCTTATATCAAAATTTGAAAGTGTCAATTCTGTAGTGTTCAGCTTCCCACAGTCAATCATTATTAATTATACCATATTAATTATATAGATTATTTTATTTCTGTTTTTGAAAAATCAAATAAACTAGTATATGCAATTAAAGAATTATATAATTTTTAAACTATTACCAAAATATAAATTTACTTTTCCTGGGGCAAAGCTTTAACTACTCTGTCTTAGTTGTGGTTCTAGTGAGATCACATTGTCCTAAATATTCCTCCTGAGGATATTTAGTAGATGAGTCATTTATTCCCATGGGAGGAAATGAGTGTGCATGTGTTAGGACAATGAGGGAGATAGATTTTAATCTCTAAAGCTTTGTAGCAGAAATTATATCTTCTAAAAAGAGAAAATTCCCTCTTTTTATCATGACAGATAGAAATTCCCTATTCAGAGCAGCCTTGTTCCTGGCACCACACAGAAATACTACTGGAATATGTAGCAAAAAATGATATTTATTGCTGCTGACTAACTTCTCTTTGGCTCTGTCTATGAATCTTGTCTACAACATCTCTCTCTCTCTCTCTAAAGTGATTATTTAGCCTCTCTATTGGAAGTCCTCTGTGACTGTCATCTTTCTCCTATATCTCATTCTCCTTCTCATAGATAGTTCATTCTATCAAAGGCTAAATGACCGCTTATGGACATATATGCTTCCCATCTAAGACTCATACTATAAACCAGAAGATTAGGAAAGGACATTGATCCAGTTCAGGTATCTAACAGTTTTTCTCCTGCAAGATTCTATGAGGATCATGTAAAGAATACCAAAAATCATTTAATATAGGAAGGAAAAAGGTGAATGAGTTAAAGGAGTTCATGCGATTATCCAGACTGTACAATGATCTAGAATTTGAGGATGCCTCAGAAGCAACCTGGTATAGCCCCTCATTTTAAAAAAATAAAGAAACGATTTTCAGGGGGGCAGAACCAAGATGGTGGAGTGCAGACACAACTTTCTGTGACCTCCTCTGACCATCATTCAAACCAACAGCAGATTAAGCCTCTAAACTGATTTTGGAGTCAAAGCACCCCCAAAATTTGGAGGACAATACATTCCCAGATGAAGTTACCTTGGAAGAATTTCAGAACAGATCTGTTTTAATTAGGCAGGGGGACAATCTGCCAAACTCAGAGAGCAGTAGGGGGAGACCAGGGCAGGAAGCTGGGGCCAAGACTCAGAGCATGGCAGTTTCTAAGCACCTGGGAAGTTTCTATGACCCTGTTAGGCTACTCTGCCCTGGTTGCAAGCAGGTACTTTGGCAGATCTGCCTTTTGTAAAAAGGAGATTGTAAACCACTGAAAACCCTAGACCTGGCTCCAATTGCCCAGCACTGGAAGTCAATCAGTAGAAGTGCTCCAGGGCAAAGTAAAACAGCTGCAACTCCTTTGCTTTGAAGAGACCTCAAGTTTTAACAAATGAATAAAAAACAAAAAAGAGCTCTCACCATACACAGCTTTTATGGAAAAAAGAGAAGAACATACCTCAGATCCTGAAGTTCATAAAGGTAAAGCAACTCAAGAGAAAGCCACAAAGAGAGACATGAGCTGGTTCCCATTTCACAAGGCTTTCCTGGAAGACTTCATGAAGAATATTAAAAGAGAGTTAGAAAAAAATGGGGAAATAAAATGAGATCATTGAAAAAAGGAATGGAAAAAAGCATATAATACCCTACAAAAGAGATAGGGAAAAGACACCAATTCATTGAAAAACAAAATTGGTGAAATGGAAAAAGACTGCAATGAACAAAAAAATTCAATTGGCCAGTTACAAAAGGCCCTAAAAAAGGTAACTGAAAAAAATAATACACTAAAATTTCAAATTGAATAAATGGAAGTGAATGATTCAATAAGACTTCAGGAATCAAACAAAAACTAAAAAAATGAAAAAAAATAGAAGAAAATATGACACATCTCCTAGGGAAAAAAAAAAGAACTGATCTAGGAGAGACAATCTAAGGTTTATTGACTTCCTGAAAGCCATGTTGGAAAAAAAAAGAACCTAGACATTATCTTACAGGAAATCATGAAAGAAAACTGCCCTGTTGTTTTAGAATCAGAAGGTAAAATAGCCATCAAAAGAATTCATCAATCACTTCTCAAAAGAGACTCCAAAATTAAATTCCCAAGTAATACCATGGCTAAATTTCAGAACTATTGCACTAAGGAAAATATATTGCAAGCAATTATTAATAAATAATTCAAATACCAAAGGGAAATAATTAGAATCACTCCGGATCTGTCAGCTTCCACCTTAAAGGATCAAACAGCCTGGAATCAGATATTCAACAGGCAAAGGAACATGGATTACAGCAAAGAATAAGCTATCCAGCTAGAATGAGCATTATCTTTCAGGGAAGAAGATGGACATTTAATGATATAGGTGAATTTCACCTATTTCTAATGAAAAAAACAGATCTGACCAAAAATCCTTGACCTCCAAACAGAGCTCAAGAAGCATAAAAAAGGTAAAAAAGAAAGAACTCTTGAGAACTATTTTTCTATTATGGGTACACTTAGATAATGTGGGGTATAATTTGATTTTACTTTGATAATATGAAAAAGAAACTACAGGTGTAAAGGGCTCATACTGAAAAAAAGAGGAAAAGGAAGTTAAATAAGGTAAAAAATAAGGTTAAAAGTAGGTAAAATCTCATGAAGAGACAAAGAAAACCTAATATAATTGAAATTAAGAACAGATTGGGATGAGCTTTGTGTGAATCTTCCTCTCATCAGATTGGGCTCTAAGAGACATTATCAGACATATTTGGTTTCACAGAGAAACTTGTCCCACCTTATACAGAAGTGGGAAAGAAAGGGGGAAAGGAAAGGAAAGAAAAATAGAAGGGAAAATAGAAGAATTCGGGGAAAGCTGTAAAATAAGGGGGCAGGGGCTCTAAAGAGGAGGACTGTTTGAGGGAGGTGGTCATCAAAATTAAAATACTAGGGAGGAGGGAAGAGGGAAAGGAAAAAGAAAATATAACTTTGGGTAAATAAGATGGCAGGAAACACAGAATTAGTTATTTTAACTGTGAATGTGAATGGGATGAACTCTCCCATAAAACAGAAGTGGATAGCAGACTGGATTAAAAGTCAGAATCCTGCAATATGTTGTTTACAAGAAATACATGTAAAGCACAGAGATACATACAGAGTGAAGTTAAAGAGCTGGAGCAGAATGTATTATGCTTCAGGTGAACAACAACAAAAAAAGCAGGGGTAGCAATTCTGATCTCAGATCAAGTAAAATTAAAGATAGATCTAATTAAAAGAGATACAGAAAGAAACTGTATTTTACTAAAGTGTACCATAGATAATGAAGCAATATCAGTACTAAACATATATGCATCAAGTGGTATAGCATCCAAATTCATAGAGAAGTTAAGAGATATGCAAGAAGAAATAGACAGCAAAACTATACTAGTGGGGAATCTCAACATTGAGCTCTCAGAACTAAATAAATCAAACCACAAAATAAATAAGAGAGAAGTTAAGGAAGTAAACAAAATGTTAGAAAAGTTAGGTATGATAGATCTTTGGAGAAAAATTGAATGAAACTCAGAAAGGAGTTGACTTTTTTCTCAGTGTTTCATGGAACATATACAAAAATTGACCATGTGTTAGGACATAAAAATCTCAAAATCAAATGCAGAAAGGCAGAAAGAGTAAATGCATTTTTTTCAGATCATGATACAATAAAAATCACATGCAATATAAATCCAGGAGAAAATTAAATAATCTCATCACAAGGAATTAATGGGTGAAACTTCAAATCATAGACACAATCAATAATTTCATCTAACAGAATGACAATAATGAGATAACATAATGAAACTTGTGGGATACAGCAAAAGCAGTTATAAGGGATGATTTTATATCTCTAGATGCTTACTTGCATAAAATAGAGAAAGAGAACATCAATGAATTGAGCTTACAATTAAAAAAAACTAGAAAAAGAACAAATTAAAAACCCTCAATAAACTACAAAATTCGAAAATTTGAAAATAAAAGGGGTTATTAATAAAATTGAAAATAATAAAACTTTTGAATTAATAAATAAAGCTGAGTTGGTTTTATGAAAATGCCAACAAAATAGATAAGCCTTTAGTTAATGTAATTAGAAAAAGGAAAAAAGAAAATCAAATTGTTAGTCTCAAAAATGAAAAGGGAGAACGTTTCCCCAATGAAGAGGAAATTAGAGCAATAATTAAGAGTTTATGCCCACTTTATGCCAACAAATTGATAATCTAAATGAAATGGAGGAATATCTACAAAAATATAGATTGCTCTAGTTATCAGAAGAGGAAATAAATTATTTAAATAGCCCCATTTTAAAAAAAGAAATAGAATAAGCTATTAATCAACTCTCTAAGAAAAAAATCTCCAGGGCCAGATGGATTTACATGTGAATTTTACCAAACATTCAAAGAACAATTGATTGCAATATTATATAAACTATTTGAAAAAATAAGGAAATAATGTGTTCTACCAAATTATTTTATGATACAGACATGGTGCTGATAGCTAAAGCAGGTAGGATGAAAACAGAGAAAGAAAACTACACACCGATTTTCCTAATAAATATTGATACAAAAACTTTAAATACTATATTAGCAACAAGATTAAAGAACATCATCGCCAGGATAATATACTCTGACCAAGTAGGATTTACAACAGGAATGCAGGGCTGGTTCAATGCTAATAAAACTATCAGCATAATCAATTTTATTAATAACCAAACTAACAAAAATCATATGATTATCTCAATAGATGCAGAAAAACATTTGGTAAAATCCAATACCCATTCCTCTTAAAAACACTAAAGAGTATAAGAATAAATGGGCTTTTTCTTAAAATTATCAGTAACATTTATTTAAAACCATCAGCAAGCATAATATGTAATGAGGACAAACTAGAAGCATTCCCAATAAGATCAGGAGTGGAACAAGGCTGTCCACTGTCACCATTACTATTCAATATTGCAAGAGAAATATTAGCTTTGGCCGTAAGAGAAGAAAAAGAGATTAAAGGAATTAGAGTAGGTAATGAGGAAACCAAACTCTCACTCTTTGCAGATGCCATGCATCTGCATCATGCATCTTTTTTTATACATGGTGGTATACCTAGAGAAACTTAGAGACTCAACTAAAAAACTACTAGAAACAAATCATAACTTCAAAAAAGTTGCAGGATACAAAATAAATCCACATAAATCATCAGCATTTTTATACATTGCCAACAAAGTTCAGCAGCAAGAGATACAAAAAGAAATTCCATTCAAAATAACTGTCTATAGTAGAAAATATTTAGGAATCTATCTGCCAAGGGAAAGTCAGGAACTATACAAACTAAACTGCAAAACACTTTCCACAAAA